>PVLD010002119.1:0-175588 GCA_004027595.1 Dinomys branickii
TCTTTCTTTATAGCTGAATAATATTCCATTGTATAAAAATGCCACAATTTTTTAATCCAGTCTTCTGTGGATGGGCACTTGGGTTGCTTCCACATTTTAGCTATTACAAATTGTGCTGCTATAAACATGGGTGCACATATATCAGAGTGATATGATGTTTTTAGATCTTCTGGGAAAATACCCAGAAGAGGAATAGCTCCAAACCCCTTTTCTAAAGACTCCAAGAGAAATGAAAACAAACTCAGCAAACTTCAACGGTCTATTCACTTATTCATTCAAAAATAGCTATTGTATACAAACTATATGTACTATGTACTTCTCCCTCTCAAATTGTCCTATTCCCTGGAGCTCTGGTCTATCCCATCAGCCTCTTCCAGAATTTGACTTCATCTACTATTATCTGTTTTAGACAATGTATTCCATATAACTCTCCCCCAGGATGTTTGATCTGTGTTTCCTCAACCATCTTTAGTTTCTTTGCCCCCTTCCCATCAGAGCCATGCTTAGGAATAAGTTTTGTGGTTCAAGCTGGCCTTGAACTTGCTTATGAAGCCCATGCTGGCCTCCAAAGAGACCATGTCTCAAAAAAAAAGAATTAAAAGCATCATATTACCCATATATGCACAACCATGTTGATAGAGGCACAGTTCCTAATAGCTAAATCTTCGAAACGACTCAAATGCCCATCAGCCAATGCATGGATAAAGATGTGGGATTTTTTATGCAATGTAGTACTACTCTGCCATAAAGAAGGACAAGGTTGAGACCTTTCTAGCTAAATGGATGCACCTTGAGCCCACACTCTTGAGTGAAATAAATCAGACATACAAGTGTAAATATTGCATCATTTCTCTGGCATGAGAAACTGAAAGTGAAGGACCAAAATGTATAACAGATATTAGGATAAATGTTCAAATGGGAAGGGGAACTGAGGAGGAGAGAGGGGGAAAAGAAGGAAGGGAAAAGAAAAAAATGAGAAAAGAAGGAAAAATTGAAAACAAAGCTTTTGTAAACAAAGAGGGGAAGAAGGGTTGAAGGGAGGGTAGGAGAATGGGGAAAAAAGAATCAAGATATATCATATATAGGTACAAACTTCCTGTGATGAATTTGATCATTATGTCTATCTAAAATGTACCAATAAACAATAAAAATAAAAATAAATTAAAAAGGAAGTTGTGTCTTTTTTCTTATACCTCATTTATCTGATATCCTAGTATGTCAACCCACTGCAATCTAGTGTCTGTCTCCATTTCTTAGTATCTCACTACTTTCCCCATTGTACTTCCGTTTGAAATTCCCCCAATCCCAGTAGAACCTGACACAGTTAACCCCTCTGCCCTTGGTTTTGTGAGATTTTTCTCCTTACCTCTCTTTCCATCACTTCTCAATCACTTTTGCTGACTCATTTTTCTTTTGTCGCTTCTTTTTCCTTTTTTGGTGTCAGGAATCAAACTCAGAACCCTGTGCTTGCCAGGTAGGTGCTTGTGCCGCTGAGCTCTACCCGTGGCCCTTTGTCACTTCTTAAATACTTTGTCCCCAGGGTTCTGATCTTTCCTCAGGGTTTACACTCTTCCTAGGTAATTTCATCCTCTACCTTAGTTTTAACTACTTAAGATTTTTCTATCTAGCCCACATTATATATGAAGTGCTATTTTTTTACCCTTCTCAGCCCATTCTCTGTCCATAGATGGTCACCTGGCTCAATTAGATCCTGTCTCCTTGAAACTTGGAATGGAGACTTAGAGGCTTCAAGATTAAAAACAAATGAAATGCTTAGACGTCACAGGTACTTGAGCCATAATCAGCATCATGACAAGCTCAAGTCCACAGAATCCATATTCTAATGAAGTGGTAGCTAAGCCTAGCAGAGAAACAAAGAGAGAAGAGAAAACAGACATCAACAGAACCACCATATTGTCTCAGTGAACAATGGAAAGTAACTACAAGACCATTTTCCAGCAAGCAGAAGTCCAACTCTGTTTCCCACTGTTGGGTTCTGTGAGATTCCCCTGCACATTCTAAAAAGCCATGCTTGCACTGACCAGTTTGTATCTCCTCCGATGATCTCTAGGCTATCCAAGGTTCTTCACACTTAAGACTGCCAGAGCCACTCGGTTCCCACACCCAGTGATCCCATCCCAGCTGTATTTCTTAAGAAATCAGACTTCCTCTCCTTAACACTATTATTTAGAAACCTGGGTATCAACTGACCCAGATTTCTCCCTCACTCTTCCCCACCACTAAATTCCCAGTGCGACTTTTCCCACCCCTGTGATTTCATCCCTATGTTACTACAGTAGCCTCATAAATTTCCTGCAAGAGAGACAAAATTATCTTTCTAAATCACAAGTGTGCTAATGAATCTTCTGGCTAGAATACTTCACTAACTCCTCTTGTATGTTTTTATAATAAAGCCTAGTACTTTTGCATGCTTCCCAACTGCCTGCTGTCAAAGAACTTAACACAAAGCACAAGTGTCTGTTCTTTTGCCTCCTTTACAAAACTGTGAGCAACTTGAGAATTGACTCTGTCCAAGTCATCTTTGCATTCACAGTGCCTGGTAGATGGTAGATATTCAACAAACATTTGTTGAATCAGAAATGTGCTGAGACCTCATAGAAGGAATGGAAAATGAGAAAGCCTAGGTTTGCAGCTAGTGTCAGTCTGCTTAATTTGCACAAGTTGCAAATGCTGCAGCATAGGGATGTTCCGTTATTCAGATATTCTCAGCATTATGGTGGTGAAACAAGTGCAATCTGGGGAACTACAGAATTATCTCAACAGTAGAAAACCCTAAAAACCACATTTCAAACTATTGCAGTACTCAAAACTATTTCGAGTTCAATAAAACCCCAATATGTCTCTCTCTTGGAAAATTTCCCTCTTAATTTTGAAACACATGAGTAGTGTTGAGGAAATTAATCTGTGCTTTCATATCAACCACACTTGCCTCATCTAGTTGCTGTTTTTCAAGAGCTGCTTATTGTTCCAGGAACATCTGGGGTCCTTACTGTAAGGACTAACTTACTTAAGTGTTTTAAGTTAACCCTTAAGTGTTTTAAGTTAGAAACAGGAAATCAGATTTTATCTCAAGTATAATTTTGACCTCAGTATTTAAACATTTCCAATAGTCTCTAAATTTCATGCTTCAGCACCCAATCATCTTAACTGTGCTACTTGTGTTTAAATGGTACAGGATTTGTCCATTGATTTTTCCTTAAATCCCAGGTAAAATGAGCCCATTAAAAAATATTTGCACATTCTCTCATTCTTATGGAATCTATTAGAAATTAGCCTACATAAAGCTGCAGGCACCAAAACAAACAAAGTGACTAAAATGCTGGCAAGGATATGGAGAAAAAGACACATGAAGAGAATGTAAACTAGCACAGCCATTATGGAGAACAGTATGGAGGTTCTTCTAAACACTCAAAATAGATCTAACATGCTAAGCCAGCTAGTCCATTTAATTATATATTCAAAGGAAATGAAATCAGCATACCAAAAAATTTCCTGCATGTCCACGTTTGCTGCAGCGCTGTTCACAATAGCTAAGATATAGAATCAGACTAAGTGCCCAAAAAATGAATGACTGGATAAAGAAAATGTGTTGTATACACAATTTGCAGCAAAATGGATGGAACTGGAAGACATTATGTTAAGTGAAGGAAGCCAGACATAGAAAGACAAGAACCACATGTTCTGTGTCATCTGTGGAAGTTAAAAAAAGGTTGACCTGAGTGTGGACTAGTGATTAGTTGATGTTGGGAAGATTGTACAGGAGAGCAGATAGAGGGCGGCTGCATTTGGTCCATACATGCGCTGAAATATCACACGGAACCCCATTAATATGCACATGTAGTACATGATAATAAAAATAAGAAAGCATTGGCGGGCTGGGGATATAGCTCAGTGGCATAAGTGCATGCCTGGAAAGTGCAAGGCCCTCAGTTTGATCCCCAGTACCACAAAAAAAAAAAAAAAAAAAAAGAAAGAAAGAAAAAAGAAAGCATTGTCTAACTTAAAGTTTTAAGTACTGATAATTCTGAGCAAACTCCTTAACAAAACTGAAAATATGACTTTTTCTACCTGCATTAATGGAGACCGAATATAGACTTTTGGAAAATAAAAGCAAATGCTAATGGTTGCAAATGGGTCTCAATCTCTTATTCACTGCAATTCTTTCAGGTCAATTAAATGAGCATTTGGAGAGTCAAAGAGTAAGATATAGTTAATATAACTGGTATTGGTGATTTCTTCAGTGACAAATTATAAGGCTGCTGCTGTAACAGACTCCCATAAGCTTAGCAGGAGCAGAGCTCTCCTGTTTTAAGGATGGATCATGATAGCCATTCTCACGCAGTTCTCGTTTTATCTTTTCCCAATGGCTATCTACTAATTGAGGCACCTTTAATCTGGGATTCAACTGTGTGGTTTCTACTTAAAAAGCTTTTCAATGTCTCTAAGATCTGTAGTGCTACAGAAAAACTTGTGCTTTTTTTTTTTTTTTTTTTTTTTTGTGGTACTGGGGATTGAACTCAGGACCCTGCGCTTGCTAGGCAGGCGCTTATTCCACTGAGCTATATCCCCAGCCAACTTGTGCATTTTGAAACGGATATTCTTGTCCATCTTTTCTACACTCTCTCATCCCATCTAAGTTGGCATTGGTTGAATGTAAAGGTACCACTAAAAGGGCGATTTCTCCTCAACTGATATCCATATATCTTGATTCTTGGATCCGTTTGATAGATCACACAGACCTTGTTCAATAGTCTAGAAGTAATGACAGTTTTTGTACACTAGGACAGATAAAATACTGCCTTGCACTAAAGGGGTTGTATTATATGGCCAGAAGCCTAAATCAATAGAATAGAGATGGCCTTTCTAATGAAATAACCATATACAGATGTCTTATCATACTCTTAGAATCTTGGTTAAGTCTACTCACATTTCTCTAATTTCACATATGTGGTGAATTGAAAACTGGTGGTCACTTTGTAACACCTAGCTTAACTGAACCAGCAGGGTGCTGGGTGTGGGAGGCCCTCCTGAGGATTGTTGCCAACAAAATAAAAAGAACTGGAAAGGAAGAAGTTTGGGTGCTGTTAGTGAGCTGTTGGTTCTCCTGGGGTTGTTCATTCTCCTAAAGGAGTTTGTTGTGCTGGTCTTCCTGGTGGACTCAGCTGTTCTCAACATTGAAGGAGGAGCTCAGCACCTTGTAGTCACTGAGAATGGCCACGGTTCACTTTGAGAGAGCTCTGGTTTTTACTTTGAGCATTGTTTTCTTGCTCTGGAAGGGAAAAGGTTCACGGTTCAATGTTCTGGAGAAGCTTGTCACATTGGCTTTCCTGAGTCAACTGTTCTCATCGTTGGAGGACCTCAGGACCTCACTATCACTAAGGATGGCTATGGTACTTTTCAGGGGAGCTCTGGTTCTTACTTTGAGCTTCACTTCCTGGCTCCAGTGCAGATCCCCTGGCTTGTTAGCAGAGATCCTTCATCCTGCTGGCGGACTTTCTAGCTTCCACCACTGACATTTGGGCCTTCCCAGCGCAGATCCATGAAACAGACTTGCACAGGACATTGTCATGGTCCCTTGCCTTCCAGTTGGACTTGTGGGGGGCATTGTGATGGTCTGTAGGTCTTGAGCTAGACTCATACAGACATTGCTGTGGGATCCAGCCCCTCAGCTAGATTCTTTTGATCTTTAGTGTGAGGGCAGATTTCCTGTATTCTCTTTGTATATGACTTTTTGGGTAACTACTATAAAATAATCTTATAAATTAAGTGGCCTGTATTGTATTGTTTCCCTTGCAAACTCTGACTACAGCAATATATTTCTTCACAGTTTCCCAGTCCCCCTAGAGAATCTCACAGCTACTGAGATTTTTAAATCACATGACTCATAGTTTTGACTCAGTGGCTGAATCATAAAGTAGCAAACCCTCTCATCTTAGAATCCAAGTCCTTAATTCCTCCACTGGTAATTCAGAAGTGAACTTGCAGCTGTTATACATTACTATTATTGTTAGTTGTTAAAAACATGTCGAGTTTTGTTTTGAGTTTTAAAAAAAGCTTAGACTGAATTAAGAGCTTGCCAGAGATTTATAGTAGGTGAGCAATGCTTTTAAACAAGAGTTGAAAGTTCAACTTAATGTTTTAATAATTATGTTTTCCTTTGGTTCGCTTTCATTTGGATTTTGGTCCAAAAATCATGACCTCAAAATATTCTGAATAAATCAAACACCATCAAAAACATCCAAAGAAATTATAAATTTTATGGAGTTCTGAAAACATTCAAAGAACAAAACAAAGTAATCCCACTTGACTTGTAAAGCAAGAGGAAAGCCCCTTTTATAGAAATCCCTGAGGTTTTTTGGCAAAAATTAAAACAAATTATATATCTCCTTCCCTTCCTTCACTTCTCAAAACCCCAGAAAAAAACAGATGAAGCTTCTGTCACTAGTCATTCCTAATCTCCTTCTCTCAAGAAAGCCTAGTTCTATTAATATGGGGTAATTCCAGCTTTGCTTTTGAATAGGAAATGGGGGGGGGTTGCTCTAAACCCACACAGCTCTGTTTAAAGGTATCTTTAGCAAGATCTTATAACCTGGCCTCTCACTGACTCCCAGGACCAACAGCAACAACATTACCTAAGCACCTTATAGAAATGTAGAATCTCAGGCCCTACCCCCGAACCACTGAATTGCAATCTCAATTTTAATAAATTCACCAGGTGGTTTATTTGTTCACAAAAGCTTGAGTCCCCACTACTAGATTGTTACTGCATAACCTCAGAGACTTTCCACCTGTGAGCCACTACAATGAATAAATAATACACACCCAAATCAGGTTTTAACGAAAATAACCCACTTTGTTCCTATATTAAATTATTTTCCTGAAGTCACAAAATAATATGGTAAAGAATGATATTTTCATAACTGAAACATTTTTCTTTTTAGAACTGAACTCATTGTAAATGACTCATTCCATTAAAAAAAGACCCCATCAACATTTTCCACTTCACCTATGTGTTAATAGCTATAAAATTTACTAAAACCAGGATTGCTGTTATAGTGGATTGATAACTGGTGGTCAATTTATAACCCCCTGCTGAACTGAGTAAGCATGGTGCTGGGTGTGGGAGGCCCACCTGGGGCCAGCAGCAAAAGAGGCAGAACTGGAGAGGAGAGGGCCTTTGGGAGCTGAAAGGCTGTTGCAAGCTGGTGGAAGTTGTAAGGAGCTGTTGGTTGTTTTGGAGGAGCTCATCATGCTGGCTTTCCTGATGAACTTGGCTGTTTTCATCCTCTGAGGAGTTTGGGACCTCGTTGGCACTGAAGAATAGATTTGGTTCACTTTGGGGGAGCTCTGGTCCTCACTTTGAGCATCGCTTCCTGGCTTTGGAGGGGAAGATGGTATACAGCTCAAGCTCCTGAAGAAACTTGCTGCATTGGCTTCCCTGATGGGAACTCAGCCATCTTGATCATTAGAGGAGCTGAGGACCTCACTGTTGCTGAGGATGGCTATAGTACTTTCTGGGGGAGCTCTGGTTCTTCTGAATGTTGCTTCCTGGCTCCAGTGCAGATCCCTCAGCCTGCTAGCACAGATCCTTCATCCTGCTGGCATAGACTTTCTAGATTCCACCACTGACCCTTGGGCCTTCCCAGCGCAAATCCATGAAACAGGACCGCATGAGATGTTTTCATGGTCTCCGGGCCTCCAGTTGGATTCATGGGAGGCATTGTTAGGAGCTCTAGCTATTCAACTGGACTCATGCAGGACATTTCCATGGGATCCAGGCCCTTAGCTGGATTCCTTGGTCTCAGTGTGTGGACAGACTTCCTGCACTCTTTTGTATATGATTCTTTGGGTGACTATTATAAATAACCTTATAAACTATGTGTCCTGTATTATGTTTTTCTCCTTTGCAAAAATATCCCCCTAATCAAAACAGATGTTGTCTTCATAAATGTTGATAAACTACTTAATTGATAGTTCTCATTTGCCTCGTATAACCAATGACAGACATTTTGCCAAGATCTCACCCATATTAACTTACTTAGTCCTCAAAACAACCTCAAAATATAGATCTTGTTAACACCCCCATTTTAGAGATGAAGAAACTAATGCACAGAGACATCAAGGAACTTTCCTCAAGCCATGAACCCAGACAATGGCCAACCTGGAATATGAAGCCAAGCCCAGACCCAGATGTTTAGTCATGAGGTTGTATCACCACTCAATATTCAGCAGGTAGTTTCACTGCTCCTCAAAACAATCCTACAAGCTATATATGTACAGATAAGAGAGCCTCACAGTTTGTGAATAATGAAGTCTCTGCATTTCCATTGTATCTTGCTGCCTTTTGTCCACCTTCAAACTTGCAGACCTCCCAGTTATTCCCAAGACATCTTCTAGTCTGTTCCACTCATCTTTGGGCCTGTTTTTTTCCCAGCACCATGGCTATGACATCTCAGTCTAGTACAATTAGACTCCAGAAGCTCAGTTCCACCTCACTGTGTAATCAAAGTAAGAGCAGCTTACTTCATATTTCCTCTCTTCCAGCTACATCAAACATCCATATCTTATGTATGTCCAACAGAGTATATTTTATAAGACTGGTTTTTCTCAATCTTAAAATTCATGTGGAACTAGAAGTGACCTAGAAAAAGCAAAGGCAATTCTGGGTACCAAAGGCAAGGCAGAGGCATCTCAATCCCCAGCTTGAAATTACACTATAAAGCTTCTGTGATAAAAATAGCATGGTGCGGGGCGGTGGGGAGAACAGGCCTAAAGATCAATGGAACAGACTAGAAGATGCAAAAACAACTCCGGAGATGTTCAGCCACCTCTCCTTTGATAAAGGTGCCCAACACCTTCACGGGAAGAAAGCCTCTTTAATACATAGTGCTGGAAAAACTGGCTCTGCAGATTGCAAAGATTAAAATTGGTCCTACATCTTTCACCATACACTAAACTAAACTCAAAATGGAGCAAATATCTAAATATTAAAACAGAAACACTAGATCTGCTGGAAAATAGAATAGGCAAAACTCTTGAAGATATTGGCATAGGCAAAGACTTAATGAATAAAACCCTGAGCATACAAGAACTATGATAAAGAATCTACAAGTGGGATCTCATCTTATTAAAAAGCTTTTGCACATAAAGAGAAACCAAGAAAGTGAAGAGAAAACTCAAAGTATGGGGAAAAAATGTTTTCCAGCTGTTCCTCAGACAAAAGGTTACCATCAAGAACATATAAAGAACTCAAAAAAATCAGACCTCCTAAATTTAAAGACCCAGTCCAGAAATGGACATCTGAAATGAGTAGGCACTTCTCAGATGAAGAAATACAAACAGAAAATAAGTATATGAAAAAATGTTCAACATCACTGGTCATCCAAGAGATGCAAATTAAAACAACACTCAGATTCCATCTCACCCTGGAAAGAATGGTTATTCTCCAGAAATAAACCAATAACAAATGCTACAGGGGTTGTGGGGAAAAAGGAAGACTTCTCCACTGTTGGTGGAGAGTAGACTGGTGTAAACATTGTGGAAATCAGTGTGGAGATTCCTCAAAAAACTAGGATTGGAGGTCCCACTTGACCTAGCTACTCCCCTTCTGGGAATCTTCCAAGAAAAATTAAAAACATCACACCACAGCTATATATGTGCACCCATGTTTATAGCCACACAATCTGTGAATCTTGGAAACTACCTGAATGCCCACCAACAGAGGAATAGGTAAAAAAATATGTGGTCTTTTCATACAATTGAGTACTATTCATCCATAAAGAAGGATAAATGTTGACTTTTATATGTAAATAAATGCAACTTGAGCCCAACTCATAAGTGATATATAGTGTTCTCTCTTATTTTTTTTTTTTTTTTTGGTACTGGGAATTGAACTCAGGATCTTGTGCTTGCCAGGCAGCTGCTTATGTCACTGAGCTAAATCCCCAGCTCATTCATAAGTGAAATAAACAAGATGCACATGTGCAAACATCATCTTGTCTCCCTAGTGTGAGAAGCTGAAAGAGTAAATAAGATCCAACATGTACAATAGATATTGTAAAATGGGAAGAAACTGTTCCAAAGGAAAAGGAAACTGGGATGGGGGAAAGCAGAAAACAAGAAAGGGAAAAGAAAACTTATATATATATATATATATATATATATATATATATATATAAAAGAGAGATATCTTGCATGTGTATATATATACATAGAAATATATCTGTCTTGTGTATGTATATATAAGATAGTTATACTATTAATTGCTCTTAGTTCATTTAAAAGAAAGATTTATTCTAATATTGTGTGGACCACTAAATGTCTATATCTTGTACTTTGAGTAACTAATTTAAAGATAACAATGTGCAATATATTAACCATTGTGAGCCTTCTATTATCTTGTTCTCTTCCCTTTAAAATAAAGAATGGCCTGGATTTTCGGTCTTGACAGTATGTATGTGTATCTTCATACATGCAAGTCGGACTCTATACCCGTGCTTTAACAATACTCTAAAGAGCACATATGCTTACCAGAGTGATTGTGCTAGAGGGCTTCCTCACTCCCACACTAGAAGCCATGTTTTAGTCATTAGTATTCTGGTCAGACAGGAAACCTCCCTCTCAGAGCGGCGGTGGAGGGGACTGCAGCTTTGTGCGCTATAAATAGTAATTTTATTAAAATGTAGAAAAATTGTTGAGAAATGCAAAAGAGGTAGGGGTAGGGGTTGCCATGGCAACTCAACCATTCTCTCAGCTTTCAAGGAGTGGGGAAGACTAAAGAATAGTAAATAAAGGAAAGGAAATGGAGGGAGTCTTGACGACATGTGATCCAAACGGAATGAGACAGCTCAGGGAGGGTAATTACAGACTGACTGATGAGCCCCTCGTGAGAGGGTGTCCTCCTCCAAGACTGAAGTCTGTCAGACGTAAATCTTCATTATCAGCTTTACATCTGGCTCAGCTACAGAAGCCACCGAACCCTATTGGCCTCACAAATGATTTATGAACAAATGACTGTTTCTCACGAGGACCCGGGAATTCTTCTGGCATCTTCCTGGGAACATCCACTTCTCCCCCCACCACCATTCACGCACACAGTCTGTACATATTTTTAGATACTGGTTTTAGAATCATCCCCTTTCATTCTTACCCCCCAGTCCAAGATTGTTGATGGACTCTAAAACAGATCAAGATCAACCAGAACTTCAATTCACACACATTAGATTAATTCAAATATTTAACAGATCCAAAATATATTACTAAGGAAAGCTTGTATAAAAGTATAACCTTTATTCAGCACTTTACAGATTACCAGGTACTTGCACATTGTTTTGCTTGATGTGTGAGAGACACCTTAGTGAGCTGGGATTGCTTCACTTTACAATAGCCAGGGAGCCTGGGGATCCTGCCTGAAACTGAGTAAAGTAATGATATCCTTCCTATGTAGCAATTTCCCAACTGTCCTGAGAATGAATTAAATGCTGATTGCTTGCATGATTTTTAGTCTGTCTTGGTCACACATTGTGACAGCTTCAACAGCTCACTCTCCTCATTAACACTTCAGGTTTGGGGGTTTGTGAATGTGTGTGTGTGTGTGTGTGTGTGTGTGTGTGCACGTGTGAAGAGAGAGCAACAGACACACAGAGACACAAGAGATGTCTCTGTGGCAAACACACATGCGTCATTTTTGCTGGTAGAGGGGAAATAAAAGAGCATCCAAAATCATTTTTAAAGATTTTGTCATGCACTTCATATATCTGATTGTAGTGGGAGAATTTTTAACTAAGGTTGCATGTTCGCCTCCACACTCTGAAAGGGCTGACAAGGGAAGCTACTTAGAGGGAGAAGACTGGGATCAAAAACTGGTCCTAGGTAATTCTCAGATTGTGCTGCGGGACGAGAGAGACACAGTGTATTCATCTGCAGGGCAGCGTTAACTCCAGCTCCATTGGATAAAACTCATGTATGGGTTAGGGTTCAAGAACAGAGACATTGTGACTAAGGGGTGGGCTCGCCAGAAAGAAGCCACCCCATCAAGTGTGGGACTTTGTCATGGGGGCCTCCTCAAGCCAGAAATTGAGGAAGGACCAGGGGAAAGGGTCTGGGTAAAACGATGTGTGGTTGATCATCAGACCTCAGAGCACTGTTCTTGAAGTACACATATACATGAAGTAAATTTAGAATGAATGAAAGGAAGTGCTGTGGTTTGCCTGTCCTCATTAAAACTCATGATAAAATTTAATCCTCTCTTTGAGGGAATAAGAAGTCCATCAGACTGTGGTAATTGCAGGAAGGACCTTTGGAGATAATTCAGGTTGAAGGAGGCCATGCAGGTGGGGCTCTAGCTCCATGAGACTGCAGCTTTTTAAGAAGAGTAGAAAGCCCCAAGCTGGACATTCGATCTCACCAGGTGATGCTCTGCACCACAGGCAGAAAGGGCCTTTCTAGGAGCAGCTCTCCACCTTAAACTTCCCAGAACAATGACCACAATAAACTTTTATTCTTGACAATATACTTAGTCTTTGATATTCAATTATAGTAACAAAAAAAACCACTAAAACAGGAAGTCAAATTATGGAGCTTGTTACCCAAAATGTGATATAGATTAAAATACAAACAGGTTCAAACAGACTTTAGATAAATTTCCCTAAGACAAGTCCAAAACATTAAGGGAAACTGTAATTTAAAAAAAACACAAAACTCTTAAAACACTTTAGAGATTATGAAGAATTTGCACATTATTTTATTTAATCTCCACAGACATTCAAAAAGGTGTGTGTTGAGAATCATCACAGAGAGGGAAATTGAAAGAGGCCATGCATTTAAGCAGTACACCAGATCTTCTGGTCCGGTATTCCTAGTCTTCCGGTCTGCTGAGGTGAGGGATGCAGAAATACAGATCATCGCTGATCAGAGCAACCTAGCTACAAAGTAAAAAAACCTGTGGTTCTGGACTGTGTCGCTTTGACTGAGGAACTTGGGAAAGGGCACCAATATTCACCACTTCAAATTGTGAAGCCATAATTTAACTCAACCATGCAGTAATTCCATAAAACTCATGCTGCCTTTTCTATAGTTTTATTATCATCATCTTTCTAACACACACACACACACACACACACACACACACACACACACCCCTATTATTTCCTCCCTCTCCCTTTCTCTTCTCTGTTCTCTTTTGTTTAGTCACACACTATCTTTCACTTCTACATCAAGCTTCATTTTCCTATTTGAGGCAAATTTTTTAACATTTGTCCAGCTAGGTCCCAGGGTGGATTGCCAAACTGCTCCCACTAGGGAGCCAAAAAAACCTTATAATCATAAACAGTTAATATTTACCAACACCTACTGTATGCAAGTTACCAAAGATAGTAACTCTCATTCAAATTTCTAAATATCTCATGCAGTCCTTACAACAGCAGTGACCTTGAGAAATGCTTACTCTCTGTATTGTGCAGATGAGAATCTGAGACAAAAAGGGATGATCCATAACTCACAGAAAGTAACATGGCCAGTAATGTAATGATGTCGCTGGGGAATCAAGTGCTGCTTCCCTTCACATCACTTACCTATCTACCATTTTAACCATATTTGCTATTGTCAATGATGTTTTCCTTAAGAATAAATGTTTCCTATTACAAGATTTTTGACCGACTCTTATGTAGTATATAATCAGGCAATTCTATTGTATAAATAATCCCTCTTGTGTGCTTAGGGGTTGGTTTGTATAGACCCTTTTATCCTCTCCATTTCTGCTACTGATAGCTGTTTCTTAATTTCCCGGCATATGGCAACAACCCAACTTCTCCCCTTAGCTCTCTTTTGTGAGCTTACTTTGTGCACAGAAGAGAGGCAGACCCTAATGAGCTTAGTCCCCATCTCTTCTCCTAATTCCACAGAGCCTCTCAGGTTTCCCAACAATCTTTTGCACTGCTGTTTCCTTGCTCTTCCACACCCTCTGTGCATCCCAGGGCTCCATGAGGATGGCTCTACAGGCACCAGCAGCCTCCAAGTGGCCCTTCCTCAGGTCTTCTCCATGTTTTGGCCCCCATTATCCTGAATTACCATGCTTCCCTTTATTAGCAACCACACCTTTTTCTTCTGTACTTCCCTTCAGGATCCTGTCTCCAAGGCTCAGTTCTTAGTCCTTCTTAACCCTCCTTTAACTTCTTCCCCAGTCATTACATACATTCCTCTGGTTTGGGTCACTTTGGGGCGAACTCCCAAATCTGTATCTCTATCCTGAGCCTGCCTTTTAACGTCCCCTTCATTTCCCCCAATCAGTTATCTGTTGACACTTTTCATACAAACTGTCCGAGGGGAAAACAAATAAAAACACCACTGAGCTGTCATCTGTGAATCCTCTGTCTTCCTCACCCACTGTTTTCTATCAGTCGTAAAATTATAAAAAGATTCTACTGCCCATATTTCTTATTACTACTCTGTTCAGAAAATCTTCTGTGGCCTCCATTGCCTGCTGACGACGTGCCTGCCTCTGCATTTCACACATCCCATTTGTAGCCCAAACTAACCTTCTGTCTCCATCTGCTCTGAGCAAATTAGACTCCACCTTAGTCTCAGACACATATCAAGCCTACTTGCCACCCCACCTTGATTCCAGCAGTTCTTCATACCTTCTCTCCCCACCCACACAGGAGGACTTTTCACACCACCCTACCACCCACAATTAATGAGTCTTCTGCTATAGTGTGGATCTTAAGGCCTGTGTGTTAAAAGCTTGGTTATCAGCCTGTGGCACCATTGGGAGGTGATGGAACTTTAAAAGACAACACCTAGGGGACAGAAGTTAAGTAACCGGAAACAGGACTTTAGAATGTTGTTAGTCAGACCCATTTCTCTACAGACCACAGACTAAAACTCCCAAAACTGACAGCCAAAATAAATATTTCCTCTTTATAAGCTGATTATCTCAGATATTTTTTCACAGTGACAAGAAGCTAAAACATCCTCCTGAAGTTTGTGGTATTCATCAGGTCCTATTGTTGTTTTTATATATTTTTAAATGTCTCAAGCATGTTGTTTTCCCACAACATGTACATATTTTGTTCATAGAAGATTTTCATTACATGTTTGATGAATTGGATTGAGCTTTGGCTGAGCACAGAAAGCACCAACTTTCCAAGACCTTCTCCTTTCCTAACACCAGACAAGAATTTCCTTACTTGTTCCACTTCCTCATCTTAAAATTGGTTGTCTGCTTTCCCCTGTGGCCTGAACATCTGCTGTTTGCCTCTGCAAATAGTAAGAAGTATCTCAATCTTTGGAATAACGATCATATCTGTTGATCCTAGCCCATATACCAGACACTGTTGGAAGCATGCACATTTTTTAATTTCTTGAAATCTCTCAGTAATCCAATGAAATGGGCTCCGTAATACCCAGGTGAGGAAATTAAAGTCTAGAGAGGTTAAGCAGTGTTTCTAAACTCAAACCACTAATATGAGTGGAACCAGATTATCGTCCAGCTCCCAAGTTCATACTTTCACCACTACACTATTCAAAAGCAGATAAAAAAGAGACATTTTACTTATGGGTTTTAATGGTGCATATATCTACCTCAGAGCCTGGGTTGGTCTTTATAGGTTTGGCCAGATGTGTAAAGATACGCATTTGATTGTGAATGTCTGTGCAGCAGAATGTTGGGGGAGTGAATTTATATTTCCCTTCTGCTTTTTAGGTAGTGCTTATAGGTTCTCATTTCCCAATGCAAACTTCCTAACAGAAGACAATATTTTCTTCAGGGAAATCCAAGACCCAAACTTCTAGAACAGAATCATGCTTCTATATGTAAATCAGTGCCTAAGCCACTCTTCCCGGCCTCCTGCCGCACACCCACTATTTCACAGAGCAAATATACTTCAACAGCACATAAACCTATCAGTTCTGAATCTAAAAACATAGTTTTATTCAATTATGAATTTGGAAGAACTAGAAGATAAATATCCAACAAGGTCATACTATGAAGTATGAGTAACCATCTCTGATCTTGTATTTGAATTTATATTCAAATGTCTGAACAGTTCTCCAGTTTCCCAGATCCAAGCCAAGAGCTATCAGACATGCCTTGGGATAGCACCATTGCATCTGTATTAGCTCAGTGCTACTACAAATGAATGAAAAGCCAACCCTCGGGGACAGGTTCCCAGAGGACAGAGGCTGGAGGGCAGAGGGAAGAAGCTCTTCTCCAAAGAAACCAATCAACTTAAGCACAGGCTCCAAACCTGAGCCCTGATATCCAGGTAATTCACTTCTCCATGAAAGGCTTTGTCTAAGGGTTGTGCAGGAGGACTGACCCTAAACCAGCATTGGCCTCCTGCTTCTCAGCTCTCTTCAGGCCAGTTACACTGGAGACACAGGCACTATGTAGGTTCTATCCATAGCCATCGTAATATTTAAGTGTAGGACCCACAATAAAGGCCAAAGAATGGAGAGGAAGAAGAGAAGAGAAGCAGAAAAGGTAATAGACTCAGAGCATGAATGTTTCAGCTCATTCACCTCACCCGTACCTTGTCCACCAGGCTGTGACACCCATGTCATTGCAGCATTCTCCTCAGATTTTAGCAGGCTGCCTTCATGAGGCCTGCATGCCTCTTCTCACCCAAGCTTCTACACAGCATGCCTCATACGCATAAATGTGTACTGCTGTGTTCATGACCAGTAGAGCCCCAGTTTTCTCTCCTCAACAACTCCCCGAGAGTTAGAATGTATTTGCACTTGGTGGAGCATCCCAAGTATGTAGAGGAGGCTCTGCTCCCAGTGCCAGGAAATACATAATCTAAGAGACAGAACTGAACCAGGTACTCTCTCACCAGGCTAGGTCCAGACCACTTGAAGGGCACTGATGCCAGTTAGCACCCCTAGGTAGACCCAGGATCCAGGTAAGTCTTAAAATGCTGGGACAATCCATCATAGCTATGGATAAATGTTTGGCTGCTCAGCCCACACTGACTGATGAGCATTTGCTGGCTACAAAGGAAATGCTGCCAGTGAGCACACAGCAGCCCTGCAACAGAGAAGGAGGGAACTGGGTGATATTCATACCCCTAGTCAGCTAGGCTTGGAGGTCCCAGCTCACTTTGAGCATGCCACAGCGTTCACATGGATGTAGGTTACTCTAGGTGACACCTTCTTTCCTATTAAGTTTCCCTCCACATTAAATCTGATTGTAATGATCATCAAGACTTCCTTAAATCAACATCTTTGATGTAGTCACTAGAGAGAGTCTGAGGACAATTATATGTGTGTTTCAGATTCTTGCTGGCTCTCTCTCCTCTGCAGTCCTGGATTCCACCAGGTCATGTTATCCATTCAGTCCTGGCATTTGTAATGGAGCCCTTAAGCCTTTGTGAGTCAACCTTCTTTACTGCTGGACAGTTTCCTGGCACCCAAAGTTCAGTAAGCTCTCACTGAGTGCTTCATTTGGTGCTATCACTGACCATGAGTTCTAACCATACAAGGTGAGCAGTATTATTATTCATATTCATATAAGGAAACAATGTTTTAGAGAAGTTAACTCCTTGTCTAAGATCACAATATCTTCAAGTGAAAAACCTAGAATTTGAACCCTGGGCTCTTGACTAGAACAATGTTACATACTAGAATACCTACAGAGGTCATATATAGGGCACCAGTGAAGCAGCACAAATGTAAGGTATAGGAGGGTGGCACATGTGATGAACAGGGTTTCACTGTCTTATTCAGAGGAGGCAATTTCACCCAGGTCCCATTTATTGTTCCATGAGACAGTGTGCAGCTAGTTGATCAGGTCCTCGGATTTTTCAAGAGAGGTTCCGAGTATGGATCTGTAAACATAATTTCTCGCCTTGTATGAGTGATGCATGTAAGTTTTAAAAAATCACAGTGCAGGCAGACATCAAGTAGATCTCATAACCATACCTATGAGCAAAATTCCTGATGGTTTCCCACCGTGGCTCAGCTCTTGAGCCCAAGGTCTTAACCACTGGACTATTATCTTAAAATGATCACAGAAGACAGTTTCTGTTGAATCACATTTTTTCCTGTTATTGTTATCTACTGGCTCCAGTTCTACCATGTACAGCAATAGTAATTCCAAGACACATCTTCTTGTTCTCTTCTGTACACTGAATATGTCCCGCCCTTCCAGCACCCTCCTTTGACCTGGCTAGTAGGACCTGTCATTCTGGTCCCTCTATGACAGGCACATTGTGCACATTTCTGCTGAATCCCATGCCTGCCAAAATCCACCACTTGGACCTAAACTCTACTTTCTATGTACAGTCTGTGACATGCGGAGCAAGGAAGGCTCCCAGTCCACAAGGACTCATCCAAGAATGGACCGAAATTCACTGGACTTCCTTGACAGTTGGGGGTTTGCCTCATTTTAAGAGAAGAGATTCTGGTCGCCTAGCCCAGTAGGAAGTATTGCTCTCTGCAGTGATTGTAACTGTTGTAGGAAGTAATATTCCCAACACCAGTCCCTTCCCACTCTGACTCTGCACATCTGTCCCTATTCTTGAATCCTTGAGGGACTGTTCCAGAGTTATTTCTTTAACACATATGGTTTGCAAGCCACACCTGGCTGGGCATCACTTCAGAGAAGGCAGTCCATGGCAGTAACCCAACATGCTGAGATGTAAAACAAGTTTCAGTTTCCTTCTAATACATTTATTTACCAATATTTGGTGAATTCCATCACACATTGTGTTAACTTTCACCCCCATTTCTTGATACTAACATTTTCACTAGCCAGAAAATACCATGTGCAGACCACAAACCAGGCTTTAGCTACCTATGGTCAGAAGGAAAAGGTAATGAGTTGAATGTAAAGACTCAGAGGGTCAGAGGAGCAACCCTGGTGGCTCACCCCAAAGTTTCCACCTCAACAGCTATGGTTACACCATCTGCTCTGAAGTGAGCACTTTTTTATCTTCTGGCCCATCTCTCTATTTCTTCTGTGTGTGAATTGGGAAACTGCAAATCTGTAAGCTTCTGTGAAAACCAAGAAAAGCAAGGCAACCTATCTCCTACTCTTCCTCTGTTTTTTGGCCTTTCGCTGTGGCATCTAGTTGCTAGTTGAGCTGAGCAGCTGGTTTTCCCCCAAGTCACTCACAGACATGGTTTTTCTGGCACAGGTTCTCAGAAAGGTCCCAACTGGAAAGGCTTGCTGGTGGCCAAGAGATTGATTCCTCACAGCTGCCAGCCCAGTATAAGGAATCCCAGCTGGTGCTAGGTGACAAAGAACAGGTCTGAGTTTCATTGGCAAAAGGACCTGTCTGTTCTACGGGCTACACTCAGGATGTGATTCATCATCAAGGATCCTGTGGAGCTGTTGGCCCATCCAAACCACTCCGGTAAAGCCAGACTTCTGAGGGAAGATTGCTACTACCACTAAAGAATATCAGCCTATTCCTGTGTGTGATGCAGAGTTCTGAAGCTGTCCATGTGCCTACCAAATGCTTAGGCATGAAAACTGGCAGAGGCATACAGCGAAGAGTACACTTCTGGGGGCCATCTACATTAGCATATAAGACAAGTAACACATTGATAAAGGTAAACCAGGCTTTCTATGAACCAAAGCACGTGAGAGCTGGACAAGACGACAAACGTTAACACTGTTCTCAGTAGCCAAATCTTCTTCCCTTGTGTCATGCAGAAGTACAGTATTCTTGCGAGTCCATGGGTACCTGCTCAGATGGACACCAGGGCAGAGCCAAGAGCTCATCCCCTTTCTTACAGGTCCTTGTTGCACACCGCCACCACCTCCCCACACACACACCTGAGGACCCTTGGCTCTTCACTGAATCACAGTGGCTCCATCTACCATGGATGAAAACTCACCACTCCAGTTCCACCCCTATTTTTCAGAATGGAAAGCAGACTGGTAGGACATGATGTGCTTTTCCCAAGGTCACATTGCAAGTATGTATTTTAAATTCAAAAGAGTAAGAAGTCTTATAAACTGACCTTTCAGTGAACCACAACCTCTGTGCAAATGGGCTATCTGTGCAAGTTGGAAGAGCAGGTGAATACACACATTAGGTTAATTTCCATTTTGTCTCAGCAACTTTATAGCTATCTGTCCTCAGGCAAGTTTCTCCAGCTCAGCTAGCCTGAGGCTACCTACATCCTGTGGCCTCTTGAGGCATTTCCTGCTCAATCTTCAGTACCCAGAATGTAACAAGGCTTCCTCTCAGAGCTGCTCACCTCACCTCTAAGCTCAGGAGCTCTGTAAGGCTGAATCTGGGCCACCTCCACACAACACTCAGCAATTTCCTACATTAGAGCCACAGCTGGAATGCCACAAGACGTGCCTTGTTTGGGCTGTGGAAGTAGACAAAGAAAATAGGGCAAGAAAAATGAAGAGAACAAGAGGCCAGAGCAGAGACCCTAAGAGGGAAGGCAGCACCCTGGGCCTTCTTCCCATGTAGTTCATCCATCCCTTTACCCTATATTACTCAGGGCATCCTTTCCCTCCCTCCCTCTGCTCTCCTCTCTTCTGTACCCAGACCCTCGCCAGCCTGACAATGCTCCCTGCTGGGAGTGACTGAAGCTAGAAATTGGTCATATGAGTGAGGGCAAGACAGAGCCAGAGTGCCTAAAGCTACCTCAGTCTTGGGGAAAGCATCTTGTCCGGACTATTCAGTCATTAGGCCCTAGAAAACCTTGTGTCTTGTGATACTAACTTTGCAAAGATATAAACAAACACCCCTACTGTTCTTCAGGTCCACTCACGATTAGGTAAAGAGGCTCCACCTGACCTACTTCTTGTCTTTTGTGTATCTTTCCCTCATTCCCTCTGCCGTTCCTCCCCAGAGTACACTGAGAGACCAGTGAACCCCTAGAGCTCCCCACACTCCTCACCTTAAGGAAAATGCACAGTTCTCCACAGATATTGCTTAACTTACAGCCCTTTCAAATGGTGGCTGTTTATTGGCCATATCCCCTTGTCCAGAGCCACTACCCTCCTATAAAGCTTCAGCTTTCCTGAGACCCCTAAGCCCAGCTGCCTTTTCCCATCCGGCCATCTTTCAGCAACCTGGTCCCTCTCCAGTCATCAGAAGCCTTAACAACTTGTTCACAGGCTTTTCCTGGAATTCAAGCATCTCCCTAGTGTCCAGGTTCTGTGCATCATCCACCTAACATTTCTGACTTCTACTCCAGGCACTATACCCTGATTTCTCCTGGACATGCCAATCAAGGCCACATCCCGGACTTTGACAAAAATCAAAATTGGCTACTCCTCAGGAATTTTAAATAGAATCATCCCACTGTCACCCCAGCCTACAAGTTCTCTCAACTCCCAAATCACACACTCATGGTCTCTGGTACCTCCTGGCAGCCTTTCCCCTTGATCACTCTTTTCTTACAACCTACCAACTTCCTTCTGTCTCTCCCTGTCCAGAGGTACTTTAGAGCCCTTAGTGCTTGAAGCAGTCTCAATAAATTTTCAACTCCAGTAACTCTATTGTCCTGCTGTCACTCTCCTTCCTCAAAGTCTCAGCGGACTGACACTATGGGGTCCTGACTCCTTTACCCAGTCCACAGGGACCTGATAGAGAAAATCACATAAACATGAGAACTCAAAGCACTCCTCATCATTCCCTCTCTCCAGGCTCTGGATGGAGCTCAGTTGACATCAGTGATAATCTTTCCATCCCGTGCTACTGCTATATTTTCAATGCTGTGGCTTGAAACTTCATGTCCAACACAACAATGCTGAGAAGTGGGGCCTAATGGCAGCTGATTAGGTCAGGAGGGATCTATATCATGCATGGATTGATGCTGTTATGGGGAGTGAGTTAATTACCGTAAGAATGGACTTGTGATAAATGTGAATTTGGTCCTCTCTTGCACTTTCACATTGCAAGATGTATAGCACAGCACAGAGGACCCAACCAGGTGCAATGACATGCCTTTGCACTTGTTGGCCTCCAGAACCGCAGTCAAACAAATAGAAGTCCTTTATAAGATTCCCAGGCTAAGGTGTTCTGTGATCGCTGCACAAATGGGTTAAGATACTTGACATCAACCAGCCCGTCACTCTCAGCCAAAGTCAATTCTAACCCATCCTTGCCTTGTCTCAGAAAAATGTCACAGGTCTTAGGTAAGGATGTTTCTCTTCACCTGTATTCTTAAACCACCCCCTGACTTCTTACCTTCAGTAATCCTCTCCTCTGACTTTTAAAATAAATCTTCAATTACTTATTTTCTACCTATGCCCTTCCATTAGTTTCTTTCCATGTAAAAACAAATTCTAAACAATACACTTCAATTCTGTATTAACTTCTATGACATATACCCTTTTTTGTACCAGTAATTGAACTCAAGACCTCGTGCTTGCCAGGCAGGCACTTCTGCTGCTGAGCTATATCCCCCGCCTGACATCTACTTTCATCGTTCCCTTTACATTCAAATTTCTTCAAAGAGTACCTGTTAGTTCCTCTCCTACCTCTTCATTGCCTACCTGCTCCACCCTTGGACCTTGTGCTGTCCAAGTCCGCTCCACTGAAAATGTTCTCCACTGACACCTCCCACCTGTTCAGTGTCAGCTGATCTCTCAGCTGCCCATGACTCTGCTGGGCTTGGCTCCAAGAATCACACTCCCCTGATCTTCCTTCTCTGTTCTAGCCATGCCTCCTCCTCTCTCCTTGCCAACTACTTCCCCCATAGGCCTTTAAATTATGCACTACTTCTTTCGTGGTGTTTCCTGGCCTCTAGTGTAATCCTATCCTCATCAGAGGCCTCACCCTTACAGACTTTCAGGTCATTCTGAGTATCCTACCCAGGCCCATCTCCTGAGCTCCGGACGGAAACATCCAAAGTAGTTTCCGCTCAGATAATCCTCAGCCCCGCAAATCCACCGTTCCACATGGGTCACTAAACCTACTGACTTGATCTCTCCACTTTCTCTTTTCAGTTCAGGCCCACATAATCTCCGCCTGGATCCCTCGAACAGCTGCCTGCCCCATTTGCTGCCTCCTGTGTTGCCTCCCACACTAGAAGCCAGAAGACAGTCCTTAATAGGAAAGTCCAATCAATAACCACTACCTTAAAGGTCTTTAAGGTTCCCCTACCTCCAAACACCAGAAAGAAAGAAAGAAAGAAAGAACAAGAGAAAGAAAGAAAGAGAGAGAGAGAGAGAGAGAGAGAGAGAGAGAGAGAGAAAGAGAAAGAAAGAAAGAAAGAAAGAAAGAAAGAAAGAAAGAAAGAAAGAAAGAAAGAAAGAAAGAATGTGACAGAGCCTCCAGATCAGGATCTAATCCCTGCTGGTCTCTCTATATAACTTTTCTCTCGTTCCTGCACATTGTTTTCTAATCACAATGTATTCCTTATAGTTCCTTTAACCTTGCCCATTATCTTCCTTCATGCTTTCAGGGCTGCCAACTCCTCTTCCTTACTGTGTGTGACCGACTAACCCCTCTAATCCTTCAGTGCTCAGGTCCTAGACCCTATGCCAGAAGCCTCCAGTGGTCTCCCCAGCCCTCCTCCCTGTGCCCCACCCATGCAGCACCCAGCTCTCTCCTCTCTCGTGGTGCTTCTCCTGCTCTGTGGTAACTGGTTGTTCATTAGTCTGTCTAGTTCTGGGTGCCTTGAGAACTAGCAGAGTCTTATCTGCTAGCCAGCAGTGCTCAATTCATGAATTATGAATGAATGAATGTACTAATTAATTAATGGATAGTGTTTTCTCAGTAAGTTCTGAAAGGCTCTGGATTTCCAAGGACACAAAAATCCAATTTCTCTGGGGCTTTTGACTTTGACAGTGCCCTCCTTCCTGTCCTAGCCACCAAAGAGTCTCAAGGCTGGGGGCTGTCGGGGTTAATTCTCCTCAAGGCTCTCATTTGTCTTCATCCCTGCACACCACTTAGAGTGCTCTTTCCTTCTCCTTTCAGCTCCACAGTGACTACTAAGGGTTTGGTGACCATAGGGCACAAGGAAGGGAACTAAAAAGACTTGTTTTTCATGAGAAAGACCTATTGCCACCCTCTCTCACTGAGGTGGCAGGAAACCCAGAAACTTGCTGATAAAGCATCACCCAACTAGGTTTCCTAAAACCTAAAACTGGCCAAGTATTTACCAAGAAAGAAAATGCTGAGTGGTGCAAACAGTGGCCCACCAATGAGTGCCAAGCCATAAGCCCTCATGCAGGTGACATTTCTGCTAAGTTTTCAAGGAAATAAGGGGAAAGAAAGGACAGTAAATAAGAGCATATGGACGTGTGGATATGATGTGAGCAGAGCAGGAAGTAAACACTGATGGGGTTTAACAACAATAGGAAAGTGAGGGTAAAGGCCAGACAAGGGATTCTGAGCCTTCACAAGAAGTAATAGGGGCTCTCAAGGGACGTAGGTGAAAGGAAAGGCACCCTAGATACTCTGGCGCAAGCTCTGAGTGAGGGCCCTGTATGCATTCAGGGGTCCCCAGGCTGGGGCTGACTGGGGTTTGGAATTGGAAAAGAAGGTACTGGATCCCAAAGCATTAATGCAATTCTCAAACACTGTAACAAAGCCAGAGGGCCAGACCTGACCCCCACCTTCCCTGTGCTTCAGAGGCCCTGCCTAAGGCTTTGATCTTAGCCAGGCTCAGGCCCGGTAGTCAGTGGGCTTTATGCTGCCATCTGGCGGTGGAAGTGGTTCCAAGCCACTGCCTGGTGTGTGACCAAATACTGTAATGTTGTGAGTGGATGCTGGAGTCCGCTGGAGCTCCAGTGGGAGGGGAGCAGGGGGTGAGGTATTAAACAGGAGGAGGGTGTCAGTGGGATCTTCAAACCCTTACTCCTTCCAAAAGGTGGGATTTATTTGCACTTTCAGTTGTCCCTTTTTGCCCAGCACTTAGCACAGAGCCTGGTACAGAGTACGCGCAATCAGAACAACACATTGAAAACTGTTGAGAGCTGCAGTGATGGCACACAAGGCTAATACAGGAGGATTTCTGTGAATTTGAGGCCAGCCTGAGCTACGCAGTGAGTTCAAGACCTGCTCGGACTACACAGAGAGACTCTTTCAAAAAACTAAAAAATAAAAATAAAAACAAAAACAAAAAAAGAAAAAGAAAAAAAAAAGTTGGTAGATGCCTGCCATGAATTTCCTCATAACAATCTTAAAATGAAGATGATATTGTTTAAAAGAAGAAGGAACTGAAACCATGATTAATCCACTGAGTCACTTGGTAAATATTTACAGAACATGCATTATACACGATGCTCTGCTAGGCACTGCCACACGGAGACAAATGCCAGAAGTAGGATCCGCCCTCCTGAAGCCAACAGCTTGAAAGAGGAAACAGACATTGTTCAAATAATACTATGGCAATTGGTTTTAATTGGAGAAATACTCAGAAAGGAAAAAGGAATAGAACAGTTAAAGTTATTGACTAACTTTTCAGTCTATTCAATTAAAAAGAGAAACACATGCTTCTTCCAGACTAACTCACCTACCACTGTATTATGTGAATATACGTGAATATCCTTTCCTTTTTCTCTCCTTCCTCAGCTTTGACTCTCCGGCTTTTAATTCTATCTCTTTGTAGAATCTATTTTCCCCCTACCTCCTCCTCTGCCAGTGCTGTACCTTGCTGCCTATCACTACCATTTGTTAGATGAGTGAGTGAACTCACAGGCACATGTGGCTCATTCACTGTGGCTCAGACTCAGTGAGTTCGCGGAGACATAGTTTCTGCCCTGGAGCTGCTCGAGCACAAGCACAGGGGTGGTGAAGATAACGAGGAGGAGGCACCCATCTGAGTTTCCTTCTCGTGGAGAATATACGAAGATCAGATCATCTGAACAAGTTCCAGCCCTTATAATCAGATTTTTCAGTCTGTGACGAATATTCTGGAGATGTTCCTTCCTTTGAAAGTTTCACATAAAAGACTCCAAAAACTCCACTAAAAGACTGCTAGATTTAATAAGCAAATTCAGTAGTGTAGCTAGCTACAAAGTCAACACTCAAAAATCGGTGGCCTTTATGTATATGAAGAACAAACTCATGGAGGGAAACTGCACCTTTCATAATAGCATTCAAAAAATGAAATACCTAGGAATCAGTCAACGAAGTGTCATGGTTTGTGTCTGGGTGGCCCCCCAAGGCCTCATGAGGTAATGGGGAGGGCTTTTAGAGTTTGATTCATTATGGCTGTGAGAGCTACACCCACCCTGGGGTGGATAGTTGTGCATATGTAAAGGAAAAAAAGAGGCTGCTGGTCGCCACTCCTCCCTTTTGCTCTGGTTGCTTTTGCTGTCTTCCCTTCGCCTGAACATTTGCCCTCTGCCCCGTGCCACTCCGCCTTGGAGCCAGCCGAGTATGAACTGAAACCTCCACAAGCAGCGAGCTAAATAAAACTTTTCCTCCTTAATTTTGGGCATCAGGTATTTTGTCTCAGCAACGACAGAAACATAACCAAGACATGAAGGAAGTAAAAAACCTCTACACTGAAAACTATAATACTTTGAAAAAGGAGATTGAAGAGGACATTAGAAAATGGAAAGCTATCACTTGCTCTTGGGTAGGAAGAACGAGTATAGTGAAAATAACCATACTTCCAAAACTGATATATAGATTTAATACAATTCTGATCAAAATTCCAACAGCATAGATCACAGAATTAGAGAAAACAATCCTAAATTTTACTTGGAACCAGAAGAGATGCAAAATAGCAAAAGCAACTGTGAGCAACAAAGCAAGGGGCATCATAATCTCTGACTTGAAATTATACTACAAAGGTACTGTAATAAAAACAGCATGGTGAGGGCAAAAGCAAAACAGACCAGAGGACCAATGGAACAGATTAGAAGATGAAGAAACCGCTCCAGAGTTACTCAGCCACCTTACCTTTGATAAAGGTACCAGACACATTCACTGGAAGAAAGATAATCTCTTTAATAAATGGTGCTGGAAAAACTGGCTTTGCATATCCCAAAGATTAAAATTTGACCCATATCTTTACCATACACTAAAGTAAAAATGGATCAAAGATCTAAATATTAAAACAGAAACATTAAATTTGCTAGAAGATAGAATAGGTAAAACTCTCAAAGATATTGGTGTAGGCAAAGACTTTATGAATAAAACCTCTATCACATAGAACTATCAGACAGAATCCACAACTGGAATCTCATCTTATTAAAAAAAAAGTTCTTGCACAGTGAAAGAAACCACCAAAGGACAACTCACAATGTGGGAAAAAATGTTTTCCAGCTGTTCCTCATACAAAGGATTACTATAGAGAATATATAAAGAACTCAAAAAAATAAGACCTCCCAAATTTAAAGAGCCAATCCAAAAATGGGCATTTCAGATGAACACACAATTCTCAGATGAAGAAATATAGAAAGCAAATAAATATATGAAAAAACGTTCAATATCACTGGTCATTCAAGAGATGCAAATCAAAACAACACTGAGATTCCATCTCACCCCAGAATGGATGGCTATTACCAAGAAATCAATCAATAAAAAATGCTGGAGGGGCAGTGAGGAAAAAAGAAGTCATCCTCACTATTGGTGGGAGTGTAGACTGGTGTAACCACTGTGGAAATCAGTGTAGAAATTTCTCAAAAACTAGGACTAAATGTTCCATTTGACCCAGCATTCCTCCTCCTGGGTATTTCCCACGAGAATTAAAAGCATTATACCACAATGATATTCGCACATCTATATTTATGGCTGCACAGTTTGTAATAGCCAAATCTTGGAAACAACCCAAATGCCATCAACTGTTGAATGAATAAAGAAGATGTGGATTTTTTATACAATGGAGTGCTATGCTACTGTAAAGGACATCTCGTGCCACTTTTAGGAAAATGGATGCACCTAGAGTCCATACTCTTAAGTGAAATAAATCAGACACACATATGTAAATATCACACTATTTCTCTAGGGTGAGAAATCAGAAGTATACATGAAGACCGAAATGTATAAGTATTGTGAAATAGGAGAAAGATGTTCAAATTGGAGGGAAGCAAGGGAGATAAGAGGAAAAAAGGAAAGAATGGCAAAGTTAAAAAAATGAGAAAAGAAAGAAAACATGGAAAAAAGATTTGTAAATTGGGAGAGGAGGATGGGTTTAAAGAGTAGGGGAATTCCGGAAAAAAAGTTTAAAAAGCAAGTCATGTACAGGTATAAATTTCCTATGATGAATGTGATCATTATGTATATCTAAAATGTACCAGTAGAATCCAATTTTTAAAAAGAAAGTGTCAGAGACATGTGTTCTCGCCAATTTCCTGATTTAGGGAGACGTTTGATACCAATAAAGAAGATGCACTTATTTGCTACACCAACAGTTCCCAAGCTATCCATCTGGACTCAGCTTCCATGATGACCTTGGGACCACTGGGGAAGTCTTTAGAAGTCACTGACTGGGGACCATTTGGGGTTTGGGAACCACTGGAACCACTAGTGATCATTCAGAGGAGGGAGGCTCTTTAAAATCACTGCTGTCTGGTTCTCACTCCCTAAAATCCTAATTTCATTAATCAAAAATGTGATCCAGGCACCAAGAATTTAAAATCTCTCCTAGAAAATTATAAAGCGGAGCCTCACCTGAATGCCACTCTTGAAGATCCTAGTGGGCCTGGCCTGGCCTGAGGATTGGATGGAATCAAATGCAAGTGTGAAGAGAGCATTTCAGGTCCCACCGTGGAGGACTTGCTCTGAGTTTGAACAGTGATTTCAGAAGAATCACCGCTGCTGAACTACAGAGTAGTCAGTGCCGTTATGAATCTGTGTCCATTTAGCCAATGAACAATGCTTTAGCACTTTCTTTGTATCTACTTTAGGCATGAGTCAGTCAACCTCTGCTCTCAAAGATCCCACTCGTAGAGACAGACCGAAAATGTACAGTGAATCCTGTGTGGTTGGTGATAAGATCTGTGAAGTGACAGAAGCAGGGCAGTGGGACATATAACCTGGACTGCCACATTTTTCAAGTCTTCATCTTCTGTTCAGTCCTCCACAGAGACCACAAACAAAAATATTTATGAATATCTGTTTGTGCAGACACCAGATGCCAGGTCCTCAATGGCTCCACCATCAGGCAGTGCAGAGATTTTAATAAAATAGGTCTCTGTTATTGAGGAATTCAGTCTAAAAAACTCTCAAGGAAAACACTTTGGGGTGAATACTGTCACTGAATAGAAACCAGCAGAATAGAAGTATGGAGTTCCTGCTGATACTCAGGTGGTTTCTTCACTGTCTACCTTAAAGAATGTAAAATCCTTAAAGAAAGGATTTCAGAGGGTGAACATGCAGGAAGGGGAGATTTTATTCCCCCTACTTTTCTACACTGTTCCATTATACAGGGTTTTATTAAATCCATGGGTCAAAGTGGAAGCAAAACTTCAATCAGGTGATTCCCAGTATGACACTGAAAGGGACTACTTTGTGTCCTTTGCATACCCCATACACACTGCCTTGTCCCCACCAGGCATACGTATGGTAAGTACTAAGTCTCATTATTTAAGACACTTGGGAGCGGGCAGTGACCTTTTAATCTCACTTCAGTCATCTATGTCTTATTGAATTCAAGAAAAGGAGAACTCAGCATTACTCAAGTGTAGTCCCCTCTAAATATAAATCTTTCCTTCATCCCATTGCACAACTTTCAATACTCTCTCTCTACTTCTTGTCCTTGCTATTTCACTTCCTGTCCAGCTCATAGGAGTAGCCTCTCGCACTTCCTCCTCAACTCAAGCCTAACCCTTACATTTTCTGTAATTAAATTAGTTCTCCACTCTAGTTTTACATTAGTTTTCTTCATTTTTTCCCCTACTCCCTTTCTTCAATTTAACCAGTAAACATTTATTGAACATACTGAGTGCCAAGTCTGTGGAGGAGGGAGAACACAGAGAAGCATAGGAGTTAGTTCTGGCCCTGCAAAGGTTTACACTCCAACTGGAAAAATTAAAGACAAATGCATTGAGATGAAGGTACTATGGCATTGGTGACATAGTGTTAGTATTCACAAGAGGCTTGGGTGCTTGGGATATCTTATTTCAAGTGAAGGGGACGTTGTTACTTTTATTATTTCAATCCTCCTACTCAGATTGTTCCTGTGTGGTCTATTCTACTCCACTCACCTATTTAGTCATATTCTAGGACCACAACAGTTTCCTAATGACTACAGTTTTACAATATGATATGATAATTAGTGGTATATTTCTTCACCCATTAAAGACAATGTATTTTGGTTGTTCTGGGTGAATTATAGGACAAGTTGATTGAAGGTACACAGGTACATAAAATTGCTTTCCCAGTGATCCAAGGGCTGAGTGAGGTCTGTGTGGTCAGAATAATCTGTAAATAGTAGAATTATACCTAAAGGAACAACAGTCAAAGATTGCTGGTGAAGTCTTAAAAATGAAGAAGAAATCAAAATGACTCCAAGGTTTCTTGATTGGTAGATAAGTCCTATTGATTTCCTTCCTGATGGCCCTGAAATCTAGAAAGAACCTCCAAAATAAGAACACCTTCTCTATCACACCTTTCCGCAATCTCAGCCTCCACCTCCAAAGAGTTGACATCCTTTGGGGTTCTATAAACTAATCCTGAATTTACTTTTATTTAAATTTTGGTTTTCATTTTAAGCATAGTACCAATTACTGAAAATGTAGAAAATAATGAAAAAGTCTATTTATAACACAAAAGCAACAAAATTACTTTTTATATATTAACATGTTTTCCCCACCTTTTTTTCTGGGTGTAAATAATAGCATCTTGTTATTGTGTGGCTTTACCAACTTCATTAAAATATAATTTTTAAGATACACTCATTTTCAGCCTAAAGTTCAATGACCTTTTAGTAAACGTGTAGTTACACAACTATCAGCCCTACAAGTTCTCTCCTACCTGTTTGCAGTCAGTGCCCATCCCACCCAAATCCCAGCCAATCACTATTTGGCTTTATGTCTCTATTGGTGTGCTTTTTCTGGAAATTTCGTAAAATTGGCATCGTATGCAGTTTTTCTATTTTCTTTCACTTGGCATGTTTTGAGAGTCACTCATGTTGTAAAATGTATCAGTAATTCATTCACTTTTTTGCTGAATAGTATTCCATTTATGGATATACCATGTTTGTAGCAGTTATTGGACACCTGGATTGTTTCCAGTTTGTAGGTATTATGAGCAATTCTGCTACAAATATTTGTATATAAATGTGTAGACATAGGTTTTCAATTTTCTTGGATAGATACTAGAAATAATTGCTAGCATGGTAAGCATATGCTTAATTTTTTAAAAAGCTACATTTATTTGCCAAATACCATATTAAATACCATTTTACATCCCAATCATCAATGCATGAGTGTTTCAATTTCTCCATACCCTCACCAGCAGTTTGGTATTCCCAGTCATTTTTACCACAGTTGGTAATGAGCAGTGATATCTCATTATAATGTGCATTTCCTGATAACTAATGATGTGAGCAACTTTTTGTGTTCTTATTAGTCATTTGTATATGTTCCTGGTGAAATGTCTATTCAAATGCATTGTCCATTTTAAATTTTTTCATTTTTAATGAGCTATAGAAATTCTTTAGATGTTTTATATGTGGGTCCTTTGCCAGATACCAAGATACAGAATTTGCAAATATTCTCTTTCAGCCTAGATCTGTCTTTTCATTGTGTTAATAAAATCTTTGATGAGTAAGCATTCTTTCATTTCGGTAAGGTCTAATTCATCAGCTTGCGATTATATCAGTTTGTTATGCTTTCTTAATATTCATCTAAGAAATATGTGAGTACTCAAGTCACAGGTCATAAAATTTTTCTGTTTTTCCCTAGCAGTTGTGTAGGTTTGGCTCTTTTAGACAGGTCTATGTCTCATTTTGGGTTTTTGTTTATGGCACTAGGAAAGGTTCTATGTCCCTGTGTTTGAATATCACTTTTCAATTGTTCAACCACCATTTGCTTAAAACAATTATCCCTTCTACATGGAAGTGGCTTTGCACCTTTATCAAAAACCAATCTAAGCCAATTTCTAGGTTTCTTTTATACTCCATTAATCTATTTCTTTATCTTGACACTAACACTACATACACTGTCTTTACTACTGCAGCCTTCCAGTAAGTCTTGAAATCAGATAGTTTTATTCCTATAGTTTTAATCATTCTCAAATTTATTTTGATTATTCTAGGTCCTCCGCAATAACACATGAACCAGTTTGTCAATTTCTACTAAAAAAAATCCTTCTGGGATATTTTTAATGGGGTTGTATTAAATATGCAGACAATTGAGGACATACTTCATTGTCTTATATCTCTCCATTTATTTAGGCCTTTGATTTCTACCAATAATGTTTTTTAGTTTTCAGTGAGTAGATCTTTCATGGCTTTTGTCATATTTTATCCTGAGCATTTTGAATGCGCTTGTAAATAGTATTTTTAGCTTCAATATTTGTTGTTAATATTTAAAAGTATTATTGAATTTTGCAAATTGACCTGATATCCTTGAACGTATGTCCTTGAATGGAAAGGTTGAAGGTAGATATTTTATTTCTCAGTGTTACAGAAAAACATGTGATCTTTCACTAGTATTAGCTGTGTATTTTATCAAAGCATTTTACTGATTGAAAAATGTTTCTTTCTATTCCAAGTTTTCTGAGAGGTTTTATCACAAGAAGTTGGATTTTATCAAACCTTTTTTTGTGTGTCTGTAAGATAATCATGTATTGTTTTCTTTTTTTATGTGGTGGTTTTTAAATAGTTGAACCAACCTTGCATTTCTGAGATAAACCTTATTTGGTCCTATTATCTTTGTGTTATTTGGATTTTATACTCATTTCTGATATTGGTTATTTCACTTTTTCTGGTTAAATTGCAAGATGTCTATCAATTTTATAGATCTTCCCTAAGAAGCAGAATTATTTTCATTAATTTTATCTCTTGTTTTCTGTTTTATTGATTTCTATTCTAATCTTTATTACTTCTTTTCTGCTTACCTTGAGTTTCATTTGCTCCCCTTCTTCTGGTTTAAATTGGAAACTGAAGTCATGAATTTGGGATCTTAAATTTTGATGTAATCTCTTTTGTATTACATTTTAAATTATTCTTAGTTATATTTTCCCTCATTTTTTTACTTTAAAGAAAAAACAATGAAATAAAATTTCAAAATAAGATAATAGGAGCATAACGATTAATACATTGCATATTGTTATCTTCAAAGTAGTTGCTCAGAGTACAAGCATTGCTTGGTACATGAAAAATTGACCAAGCAATATTAGCACAAACCTTTCTTTTCAATAAACTAAGAGAAATTGGTAGTATATCTATTTTAACTATCTTGTAAATATATATATATATATATATATATATATATATATATATATATATATTTCCCCTTCCTTTTATTCTCTTCTCCCTCATCTTAGTTTCTTTCCTTTTGAACAGTTTCTTCCCATTTCACATATCACTTATACATTTTGGATCTCATTTACTCTTTCAGAGTCTCACACTAGGGAGACAATACAATGTTTTCACAATTTGAAACATACTTTCAAAAGTTAGTCTGATTTATTTCACTTACGACTATGGTCTCAAGTTGCATCCATTTGCCTATAAAAGTCTCAAGTTTATCCTTCTTTATGTCTGAGAAGTATTCCATTGTAGAAAAGACCACATCTTTTTTACCCATTCCTCTGTTGATGGGCATTTGGGTTGTTTCCAAGATTCAGCTATTACAAATTGTATTGCTATAAACATGGCTGCACATATATTGCTGCGGTGTGATGTTTTTAATTCTTCTGGAAAGATATCTAGAAGGACAATAGGTGGGTCAAATGGGACCTCCAAACCTAGTTTTTTGAGGAATCTGCACACTGGTTTCCACAGTGCTTGCACCAGTCTCCATTCCCACCAACAGTGGAGAAGGGTTCCTTTTTCCACACAGTCCCTCCAGCATTTGTTATTGATTGGTTTCTTGATGATAGCCATTTTTTCTGGGGTGAGATGGAATCTCAGTGTTGTTTTAATTTGCATCTCTCAAATGACCAATGATGTTGAGCATGTTTTCATATATTTATTTGCTGTTTGTATTTCTTCATCTACAAAAACGGCATTCAGCTCACATACCCATTATTTGATCGGGATTTTTTAATTTAGGAGGTCTGATTTTTTTTCAGTTTTTTATGTTTTCAATATAAGTCCTTTGTCCAAAGGACAGTTGGCTATAATTTTTTCTCACTCTGTGGACTTCTTTGCACTCTGTTGGTGATTTCTTCTGCTATACAAAAGCTTTTTAATAAGTTGAGATCCTATTTATTTATTCTTTGTAGTGTTTCCTATGCAGTATGGGTTTTATTCATGAAGTGCCTGACTACACCTATGTCTTCAAGATTTCTACCTATTTTCTCTTCCAGTAGATTTACTGTTTCTATTTTAATATTTAGAACTTTGATCCACTTTGACTTTAATACATAGTGATAGACATGGGTCTAGTTTTAGTCTTTGGCATGTGGAAAGCCAGTTTTTCCAGCACCATTTATTAAAGATGCTATCTTTCTTCTAAGGTATGTGTTTGGACCCTTTGTCAAAGATAGGGTGGCTGAGTGTGTTTGGGGTTGTGTCTGCATCTTCTGTTCTGTTCCACTGATCCTCATGTCTGGCTTGTTTGCCAATAGCATGTTGATTGTATCATAGTAGCTTTACAGTATAATTTCAAGTCAGGAACACAATGCTTCTGACTTGCTTTTGTTGCCCAGAACTGCTTTTGCTATTCTGGTCTCTTCTGGTTCCAAAAGTATTTTAGGAATGTTTTCTATAATGTGAGGTATGCCAGTGGTATTTTGATTGGAATTACATTAAATCTGTATAACAATTTTGAGACTATGGCCATTTTCACTATGTTGGTTCTTCCTCTCCATAAGCAAGAGATAGCTTTGCATTTTCTTATATCCTTTTTTATCTCTTTTTTCTAGTTACTATAATTTTCAAGTAATAGATCTTCTACTTCCTTTGTTAGATTTATTCCTGAGTATTTTATTTTTAAGATACTATTGTGAAGGGTGTGTCTTCCCTAATTTCTCTCTCTGTGTTTTTTTCTTGTATACAAGAAAGAAAATGGTGTTTGTGTGTTGACTTTCTATAGTTGCCTTCATTTTTAAAGGCTCACTTACTGAACATAAATGCTTACTTGGATCTTCTTTTCCTGGCATTTTCTAGTCATTCTACTGACTTGTGACCTCCATTATTTTTCAGAAGTCAGTTCTTCATCTTACTCTTATTCACTTGTATATGATGAATCATTTTCTCTTGCGGCTTGCAAGATTTCTTCTTTGTCTTGGTTTTCAGTCCTTTGACTGTGTAAGTGTAGGTACGGATCTCTTTGGGTTTACCCTGATTCCAATTTATTGAGTTATTTGCTATGAAGATTAATAATTTCATCAAATTTGAGAAGTTTCCAGACATTTTCTTCTTCAAATATTTTGTAACTCATTCTATCCTTCTTTTTATTCTGAGAATTTTCATTATACATATTTTGGTGCATTTGTGAGCATGAAAATATTGTGAGTTTATATTAATTTTTCTTCCATCTTTTTGTTCTTTGTTCTGCACTTGGGTAATTTCTGTCGATGTACGCTCATGTTCATCTATCCTTTTTTTGATGTCTCAAATCTGCTAAAAGCCTTCTAGTAAATTTTTTATTTCAGTTAAGTAGTTTTCAATTTTTGTGTGCTTCTTTTTCTAGTTTCTATTTCTTTAGATTTCTTACATGTTGAGCCATTGTCATCATATTTTCCTCTAATTAAACATAATTTAATTTTATGTTACTGTTTATAATAGTTGCTTTAAAATATGTTTCCTAAATTAAATATCTGGAATTACTAAAGAGACTCTGTTAAATGCTTTTTTCCTCAGTACAAAGGATTTTTCTGTTCCTTTGCACATCTTGAAATTTGTTGAAAAACTTGACATTTTCAGATATTCTATGCCAACTCTAGGTTTGGATTTTTCCTCTAAGGATTGTTGCTTTTTACTTTGTTTTTTTTATTTGGCTTTGATTTTAAATTTGCATAGCTTGCCTGAGTTTATTCTATGGTTGTCTGTCTCCTCCTTGGAAAATGTTAATAGTACTGATGTCTCTGTCCAATACTTTTCCTTATTTTTAATTTTTCTTATCCTAGCTTTGAAAGAATTGCCACTATTTCTGCATAGCTCAGTCTTGCAGATGGGTGCGGAAAAGTTGTGTGTGTGTGTGTGTGTGTGTGTGTGTGCGCGCGCGCGTGTGTGTGTTCACGTTATTAGGGCGATCGCCCTGCGCTACATACCCGCTTGCATCCTTTTCCTCTCTCTCTGAGACAGGGCTCACTAAGTTGCCCACGCTGGGCTGAAACTTATGGTCCTCCAACCTCAGCATCCCAGAATGGCTCAAGGACCTCTGTCTTAAAGTAAGACTTCCATCAGCTACTGGTGGGTCTAGGTTTGGACTGAGGAGCATGTTCAAAGGACAAGCACAGTTTTAGGTCAGTTTTTGTTTTCTGACGGGTCTTCTAAGCACTTGCTTGTCGTGAACACAGCCTTCTGGTCAGCCAGGTGTGTGAGAACATCTCTCCCTGTACGGCTCCTTTATCTCCTATCGCATGTCTGGCTCCTTTGCTGGTTGCTCCTTACCACGAGCAGCATCACCGCTCCCAAGAAGAGGGTGGGCTCTCCCACTGGCTTTATACTGTCCACCACTTTTAATGAAAACTCTGTTAGAAGTGAGACTTTTATCCTCCTCTACAAATGAAAGAAGCCTCTTCCAGCAGTAATGCTGCTGGTCTTCATAGACAGCCATCTCTCTGTCTCACCCAACCTTGGAGGGGAGTGAGTAGTCCTCAACAAGAACATCACAGGCTCCATGTTCTTACCGAAAGTTCAACAAGTGTTCACAATTTTGTTCATTCCGACTTGTTTTTCTTTTCTTTTATACTGGGGGGGGGGGGAGTTGAACCTAGAACATCATATATGCTAAGTAAACATTCTACTACTGAGTAATAGCCCCATATAACTTCCTTTTTCATTTTGAGATAGGGTCTCGCAAAGTTGCCTAAGCCTTCAACTTGAGATCTTCCTGCCTCAGCCCCCGACTACACCTCACTTCTAACATTATTTTTGAATGAAAGGATTTGTCAGCCTCTTTGTTCTTTCATAGTGAGAAATCCCTATCCCTTATCATTGTTTCTAATGGAGTCATAAGCAAACTGTGAGTACTGTCTTATCCTTCAAGCCTTCAGTATTTTATTGAATTAAACCACTCGCCATCTGAAAATGTTACAATTAAAATCAGCCTACTGATTCATTTTCAAGGAAAATTTTTGAAAAATAATAAATGAGCCCTTACTCCTCACTTAGCAGGGAAGAGCAAGTCAAACACTGAAGCCAGTGGCATCAAGCAAGAATGCCCAGAGCTTGAACATCAATGTTGTCAATGCTGACATGCTTTAGCAATTTTAGAATTTCAAAAACCTAAAGAAAAGTCACACTATTACTTGTGACAAGGCTGTCAGACAAAGCAGAATGTCAAGTGGATTCCTTCAGGCTGAATTCTCACACTTCTGTGAAGCAGTCCAACCAAAGTGGCCAACAGCTAGAAATGTCAGGTGGCCAGCAGTACACAGACACACTCACCACTACATCATAAAAGCAGTTTGTTTTTCAGATAAAATGATCTGACACACAGGGTACCTAGAAGGAATGGAAATATTTTTAAAGAAACTTCCAGAACTTGAATGAGGAAAATGCTGAAGTCATAGGAAAGATTGGAGGATCTCGGAGGCTGGCTTCACACAGGTCAAGTGCCACCTTACCTGATCCTTGTGTTCACCCCAGCACACTAACATTCACTTACTCCAGGCTGGACAAGCAGACCAACAGTTCACTGAAAAGGCCAGCCCTGCCCAGCCCCACCCTCTGGCCTTCTGTCACGTGAAGGTCCCAGTTCTTAGAGGCACAATGCTGCTCTGAGAGCGGTAAAGGGAAAGACAGGCAAGACCTGGGGAGTCAGGGTTTGCTCACCCTGGCAAGGAGACAATCTCAGCAATCACAGTGGGCCAAAACACCATGAGAACCTGGGAAGGGTTAGGGCAGTGAGTAGCGAGTAGCCAGACATGCACATAAACATTTCATGTGATCTTAAATAAATTGCCCAACACTGAGGGCCTGCAAGGCTGGCCTGCCTGCTCGGAGTTCCCAAAGGAGGTGGAGGAGGGAGGGTCAAGGAGAGAGATGGGATGTGTGAAGACGGGGGAGGATAGTGGTGCCAGGATGTGTGTTTAATTTGATCTGGAGGCTGTCTGTCTGTCTGTCTGTCTGTCTGTCTCTCTCTCTCTCTCTCACACACACACACACACACACACACACACACACACACACACATTAAACCACACTGCTCCCAGAAAGCTCGCAATCACAGCTGGTATCAGGGCTGGGGATATAGCTCAGTGGAATAAGCGCTTGCCTAGCAAGCGCAGGGTCCTGAGTTCGATCCCCAGTACCGAAAAAAAAAAAAAAAAAAAGAAATTAGACCTAAACACAGCTGGTATCACCTCTGTTGTAGGGGACATGTATATGGGTCTGTGGCCTCCACATTAGGTCCCAGTTAGCCTAGTGAGGCTGGGAATGATGTTCTTGGGAGGATTTCGAGAGGTTGGTCAGGCGGATGTGTTACTTAACCTCACAAAGCTTCAGTTTCTGTACTTTTAGAACAGGAAAGTGGGATATTGTTAAGAGATGTGACCTCAGGTGACTGGAGTTGCTGGAGTTTTGGACCTGGCAAGTAGATAGGAAAACTCACCCAAATTCTCAAAATCTCACAAAAGCTCCAGAACCTGGTTCCAGGGATATGCAGGGATCCGGATGCCACAGGCTCAGAAGCCCGGGCCAGTGGTTTTTCAGTGACCACCGTTTTGTGCGCTGCATGTAGTGGAAGACTTTGGCTCCCCCAGGATACTCCCACAGAATCCTGAGCAGCGGTGCGCAGACGATGATGACTGGGGTGCCTCCTGGTGGCCAGTGGCAGGTTATACATCTAGCCTTTCCAATACAGCTGATTTCCAACCTTGTACAAATCCAACCTCTTTTACAAGCTTTGCAACTTTGAAAGTAGGGACAGATTCTGTAACCGAGACAAGAAAGCAGGGACCAGACTATAATGTATTACATGCCAGCTAGCTATGAAGCGTTTCCCACACATCTGGCACTCGTTCCCTCGGTTGGTATCAGGCATGTCCTAAGGAAGAATGTATGAACAGAGACCTGGTGCAGGAGGGAGAGGTCATGAAGGTGACTGAGAGTAAAGCCTCCCAGGGGGTGGGGGCAGCCAATACACGAGCAGTGGGTGATGCACTTGTAGGTTTGGGGCCCAGCAAGAAGGCAGCTGGGCCAAGGCTGAGCGAGTAAGGAGGGTGGTTGGAAATGAGGTCAGAAAGGTATCCAGGGACAGATGGTAGAGAGCCATCTAGGCCACAGATGGACTCTGTCTGTAGTTCGGAGGGTGTGCACAGTCACTTAATTTTGATCAAAGGCATGACCGACCTAATTTTGTTTGTTTGTTTGTTTGTTTTTAATTGCCCTGGTTTCTGCAAAGGGTCTTGGGTACAGGCAAAGGGATCTGTGAAAATCCCCAAAAGGGGAAGGAGGTATCCTGATACCAGGCTTGTTTCACTGAAAGTGGTAAGGTGTACCGATCAGAGTGCAATTTGAAGTAGAGACAACAGGAGTAGCTGACTGATTAATCAAAGGGGTTTGGGACTGGCGACTCAGGAAGGAGTGTCACTACTGAGAGAGATGGGCAAGCTCGGGCTTGGGGCCATGGGAAGGAAAACAGAATTGGTTTTGAATGTGTCAGGTTTCAGCTGCAGTACTGCTGTGATGTACAACTGAGCAAGGTCCTCCACCGCCTTCGTCTCGCACTATGTCTCTTTCATGGCTCTCCTAGTGTCATCCAAGATTCACATCTTCCTCATCCTACCCCAAAGGAGAAGCCCACCTGGAGCAGCCATTCCTATTAGACAGAACAGAAGGAGCCAGCTATTTTCCAAGGCCACACTCCCTATAAATGTCAAAATAGGAAGGAATCAAGGTTCAAGGCTCCTCAGACTCTCCAGGGAGAAATTAAGAGAAGAAAAAAATCTCTTCTCACCAGCCGACAGGGCCCTCTCCGAGTGGCACGGACACAACCTCTGCGGGAGAATGTGGTCCTGGCACTCTGTCAGCAAGCAGGCAGGCCCCTATCCGGCAGAATAGGAGTCTGGAGTCCTCCTTGTACCCGCCCCACCTCAGCTACCCAACAGAGTGAGCAGGACTAGCATAGCATTTTAACACCCATTGCTTGATACCTGCCGGTCCATCTGCTCACCAGTCAGCAGCTTCTTCAGGGACGATGGCTGCCTTGCTTCCCTCCTCTCCTGGACATCCCAGACCAGTTCAACACAACCTCCACCTCCTCTCTCCTTAGAACAAGTCCTCTCTGTCAAATAAATGAATGGGAAAGACAGGCTACTTTGGGTAAAAAAGGTGAAAATTGCTCACATTTTTAAAGTATTATTTTCAACTTTAATATACTAGCAATAAATTATTCCTGCCTCAAGAAAAAATCCTGAGCCCCAAGTAGTACAAGTATTGACCCTGAGCAGGGACACAGTGGTCTACAGCCCTGCCACATCCTTCATTGCTGAAAAGGCCTCTCCTCACGCCTCACTCCCCCATAGTGTGTTCCGAAGTCTGCAGTCCTGGGCCCCCTTCCCTCCTCACACCATCTGTGCTGCCTCCCCTGGGGGTCTCACTGTCTCTTGTGGCTTCAAGTATCCCTCCAGGATGGTAGCTTTCATGTGTCCATCCCAACCCCCAGCCTCCCTTCTCAGCACCAGGCCTGTCTTGCCATGTGTCTATTTGACAGTGCTCAGGATTGTTTTAGCAGCCTCACAATCTACCAGAACCACCTAACTTGTGAGCTGCATCCCCCACATGTACGCAATCACATACAGACATGTGCACACATGAAGGCCTCATTTGGCCTCTCACATGCATGGATCACTGAATCCTCCTGACACCACCTCAGCATCTTCCTATTCATACTTTCTTTACCTTCACTGCCCTTCTCCCTTACATCCTTCACTTATCAAATGAATAGTCTGAGATCACACTCGACGTCTCATACCAGGAGAAGCAACTCTTCCTTACTTGTTTCCTGCTTCATTTGTTATTCATTTTCTTTACAAATCACATTGTTTTCCTACCTTATCATTCTGAAGCATCAGTGGGACCCTTGCCCAAATCCTCATTGGCTCCTTGTTGCTTACAGGACAACGGAGGCTCCTCAGCATGGCCCCAGGGGCCTTTCCCAATCTCTAGCCAATGACCTCTCCTGTCTGTGTCTTCTCCTGCCATGCCCTCCACTCTTGCTGTGTGACTTCTGTGTCCTGGGGTGTGGCAGATTGACAACTGATGGTCGATTTGTAACACTCAGCTGAATTGAACCAGCATGGCGCTGGTGTGGGAGGCCCACCCAAGGACTGTTGCCAACAAAATAAAAAGAACTGCAGAGGAAGAACAGAAGCTGTTAGGGAGCTGTTGGTTCTCTTGGAGGAGCCTGTCGTGCTGGCTTTCCTAGTAGACTCAGGTGTTCTCATCACTGAAGGAGGTTGGGACCTTCTGGTCCCTGAGGATGGCTGTGGTTCACTTTGGGGAGCTCTGGTTCTTACTTTGAGCATTGCTTCCTGACTCCAGTGTAGATCACTCAGCCTGCTAGCACATATCCTTCATCCTTCTGGCACAGACTTTCTATCTCCCACCACTGACCTTGGGGCCTTCCCAGCACAGACCCTCAAAACAGGCCTGCATGAGACATTGTCTTGGGCTCTTGGCCTCCAGGTGGACTCGTGAGTGGCCTTGTGATGGTCTCTGGGTCTTCACCTGGACACATGTAGGACCTTGCCGTGGAATCCAGGCCCTCAGCTTTGATCTTTGGTGTGAGGACAGATTTTCTGCACTCTTTGTACTTGACTCTTTGGATAACTATCATAAAATGATCCTTCAAATTATGTGTCCTGTATTCTATTGTGTTCCCCTTGTAAACCCCGACTACAACACAAGGGTAGGGAAGGCTTCTCCTGTGCTCTGTTCCTGTTATTCCACTGTGCTGGGATTGACTCATTCACTTCAGCATTTATTTTACAAATATGAACTGAACACCCAGAGAGCTCTACGCACTGGGGATACAAGAGAGCAGAAAAAGCCTCAAAATCCCTCCTCGTGGGATTTACATTCTAGTCTTAGGTAAATAACACAATAAATGAGCAAGTGCATAACAACTGGCAGGTAGAGACACGTGACGTGAAAAACTCAGACTTGGAGTGAGGAGTGACGAGGGCCTCTGGAGACAGGCTGTTCCAGGTAGTTTTCTTCAGCAGCACCCATGGAGCAAGGGTGAGGCATGCAAAATGCCCATCAGAGGCCCAATCCCATGCACCAGTGCCATCCTATTCCACCTTAGCACTTTTCAGATGTGAATCTTTTGTAAAGCTTTTCTTTCTCCTATGCACTCAATTCCCCTATTTAAGGCAATTCTGCCTGGGCTTAGAGCCAAATGTTGATGATTTTGCTTCCCTACCTCAGGAAGGATCTACAAATTCATAAAATACTTATGGAGCCCACTTCTGTGTCCCCATAGTGCTGGACTCACTGTCCACTTTAGAGCTGGGGCTGGTAAGCTGCTCAGACCATGGTCCAGCGTCTGTTTACTGTGCTTGATTATCGGCTACTCGGCCACAGATGAGTCACTTTAGCTTCAGTGTCTCTCTGTCCAGTGGGAATGAAAAAGTGCCTATCTTGTTTAACTATTGTCCTTCTCACAGAGCCTGGGGAGGAGAATTTCATGGCTCCTTGATCCCAGGCTCCATTGTGTCTTTCTCAGGAACCAGGCCACCTTCTTTATGGTCTATTCGGGGTTCCACCTTTCTTAGAGAAATAATTTATTTTGGTTTAGTGCGCAGTCCACTGTGCAGTGGCTGCACTGTCTCACTTCCAGCCAGCTCCGCTGCTGCCACAAGTGACCTCACTCTCTGACAATTGTGACCTTGACCGTGACCGGATGAGTGGGGAGGGTGCCGGGTGGCAGCTTCGAGCTCAGCTCTCATCACTCCAGACAGTGAAGCCTGACAGGGGCTCAGGCAGCCCGCCTCTCTCAGCCGACTCGGGATACGTGGATGAGGAAAACCTTGGCTTACTTCCTAGTGGCCAGAGTTCAGAGGAGAAAGGAACCCCCTGGAGTGTGCAAGACTGTTAAAACCTGGTTCTTCCTAGACCCAAAGACCCATGGAAAGTCCCTGAGACAAAAAGAAATTTAATTTTCTCTTTTTCTGTGTTGTTTGGGCTGTTTCCTCTTCTGCCGTTTAGTTGGTTTCCTTTTGGGCATGTCTCAACACCTCTCCACACAGCCACTATGTGGCACTGTGGGATGATCCTAGAATTGCAAGTGAAAAGTGGGCAATCCAAGACTCCTGGGTGAAAATGTGAAGGAGCGGGGCAGACACACACCACAGGGCTCTCTTCCAAGTGCCTCTGGATCCCCTGTCCCCCTTCCGCACTGTTCTATTCCTAAATCACCTTCCCTCTGCTTTTCCAGATTATCTTGGCTCTGCAGGACCAGGAAAGAGGCCTGGATGCCTCAGCCCCTCCTTGATCTCCTGCCTTTCTCTCCCCTTGCTTCAAACACTTAGTCAAGGAGACTGAGTCACTCCAGAATCCTAGATCCAAGTTTCTTGGACAAGTGCTGCTGCCTTGCCACACGAGGGCCTCTTCCAATCAGCAAGCATGGACTTATCATCGGGAGCTCCTCTGCCTTGCCCTTTGGTCAGCTCATTCAACCTCTTTCGCCTACTGCAGAGACCACATCCAAAGGCTGAGTGGCAGTTAAGGCCCTGCCCTCAGAGGTCTCCTGTGGGGGCTTAGTCCACTGGGTGCATGTAAAACCCAGGTGCTTTCCTTCGGACCTAACCAAAGCCCTTTGTGCTGTGAACTTGTGTTCTCCCCATGAAACCTCAAAACTGAAGACTCCTGAGCTTCCCTTGTAACAACCCTTCTTGGACTCAGAGAACAAAAATTAAGATGCACTGAGCATCAGGCTTGAACTGTTCTGAATTTTTGCGGGACTCATTTTCAAAGTGATCTGGCATCTCGAAAAGTCCTTCTTCCCTTTTAAATAGGCCGTGAGCAGCAATGGGAAAAGCTGCTGACATGGGGTCAGAGGGGCCTGGACTCAAATCCCAGCTCTACCACTTACTAGAGCTATGTGATCTAGAGCAGGTTACATGACTCCTCTGAACCTCAGTCTCTCTCAGTAAAACATTACAGTAGAACAATAGGTCCTGCAAAGATTGAGTATAACTACTGCCTGCCAGGGGCTCCCTTCCTTAGCCAGTAAAGCTGAAGAATTGGTCACTGAATATAAGCACAGATCATATAAACCATGTGCCTCAGCTTTCCCCTTTCACAGGTGAGGAAACTAAGGCCCCAAAAAGGGTAATTTCAGAGACTGTCCAGCACTTATCCAAAAGGTCACCTAAGCAGTAACAGGCTTGGGGCTAAAACTGATGGGCCAGGACTCTTTCATGATCTCAGGTGGTTTCTCATTTGTCCAGTCTGTTTTCCTGCCCTAGCAGCCGTAGCAGAGCAATGGAAGGTTGGGGAGGGTTAGAGTACCAGGCCCAGATCAGTCAACCATGTGACCTGAACTCTCGGTAGCCAGTAGGTGTCAGGCTGTGCTTACAAGGCAGAATATCAGTAGGGCCGGTCCCTAGGCTGACTGGGCCACACTTCAGTCCAGCTGTTCTCTCCTGGGATTTCGGGTGCCACACACTCAGAATCTAGAATGGACTTAAAGAATAGCCAGCATGGTGTGAGGCCATTGGCCCCAACTTATGTGGAAGTGCCTATAAAGGCAAACTGAGGTCTGGAGATGATGATGTCAAGGAAGAAAAGCCACAGGCTGCTGGCCGCTCACTCCAGCTTTGTAGAGTGTTGATGTGTGCGGGCGGGGGTAATGGGGGTAGAATCACTCTATACAGGTAAACTGTAGCATTCTGCCCCCCAGTGAAAGCTTCCAGAAAGATGATTCTGGGTCCAAAGAGGCAATTGAAAACCTACATGTGTCCCAAACTGGAATGACTCATGATGACAGGCAACAGTGCTTGTCCCTACAGGCCTGCAAACAAACTGGAGCCCCCTGAGTCAGAGTCCTTAGGAATCCTTGGGGAGCTGGCAAGAAAGAGAGGCAGGCAGACAAGACCAACCCGAATACTGTAGGAGAGTGGCTTTCCAAAGAGGGTAAGATCAAGAACCCCACCGACACAGTGCCTGAGGTAATAACATGCCTGTACCTCTTGTGTAGACTAGATACATTACCTTTAGCAAAGTACTTGACTTCTCTACGGAATGCAGAGGGAACTACCCCCCCTCCCCCCAGTGAACCATCTTCCCGGCTTTGCCATCTCTGTTGTAGGAGCTGCCTGGCTGTAAGTCCTGATTGACTCCATTAGGCCTGTAGGCAAGAGTGGGAAATAGCCACTGGCTGGCTTTGTGGGGCCGCAAGTTTCCTCAGAAGTGGGCATCTTCCATAGACATCAAATCTAGGGGTTATAAATCAAGGGAGGTAGTTAAGCTCTGGGTAGTCAGTACCACAGAGTCTATCCATCGTCTGGAGTGTGTTGGTTCACAAACACTGCCAAGGCATCTGCTTTGGGCCTAGTGTGTGCACTAGGCTGCAAAGCCAGAAAAGAATTGGCTTTGTCCTGGGCTACTCTCCACCTATTAGAAGGGGACTGGTGTATGCTCCTCGAGACTTGGTGTGGTAGGCTTGTATCCCAGGAATACAGTTAGTGGGCAGAAACTTGGAAGAGGTCCAGAAAGGTATCCTGAAAGATGTGCAATGGGTTGAGTACCACAGTCAGTGGGTAATGGGAAGGAGAGGGTCACAACATTCTGACCAAGGAGGATGCTGTGGCCAAAGCAGCAAGACCTGGACCCACCTGCAAATACATCTCCTGAGCCCTTCCTACAAGTCACTGTGATAAACACTCTGTGCACATTATCTCTTTTATTCCTTGGAGCAAGCATTAGGCAGAATTATTCCCATTTGACAGCATAGAACCTGAGATACAGAAGGGAAATCTTCTCCACCTGTGGTCACATAAGTGACAAGAAACAGGTAGGAATTCATCCCATCCCTGCCTCACTTCAGGAATTAGCCTAATCTGTCTGGTCCATCAGAGTCATCCTGGCAGTTTCATGTGCTGCCTGTGTAGACTGCTAGCATGGCATTGGGATTGGGCATGCAGAGGACCAGCAGACCAGGGTTTCAGTTGCCTTTTAGAAATCGTAGGTTGATCACAGCAGTAGGAAACTGCAGAGAAATTAAAGAGGTGATTGACACCAACAGGGCAAAAAGAAGCCCCCCGAATTAGGCAAAAATTTTGGCCAACTGCCCCTCAGACAAAGGACTTCTATCTAGAACATATATAGAACTTTTAAAAATCAGACCCCCAAAATTTAAAAACCCAATCTAAAACTGGGCATCTGAGATGAATACACACTTCTCAGATGTAGAAATACTAATGGTGAATAAATACATGAAAAAATGTTCAACATCATTAGTCATTTGAGAAATGCAAATTAAAGCAACACTGAGATTCCATCTCACCCCAGAAAAAATGGCTATCATCAAGAAATCAACCTATAACAAATGCTGGAGAGGCTGTGGGGGAATAAAGAACCCTTCTCCACTTCTGGTGGGAGTGTATATTGGTGAAACCACTGTGGAAGTCACTTTAGATATTCTTCACAAAAGTAGGATTAGAAGTCCCGCTTAACCCAGCTATTCCCCTTCTGGAAATTTTCCCAGAAGAATTAAAAACATCATACCACAGAGATATATGTGCACCTATGCTATAGCAGCACAATGTGTTATACTAAATCTTGGAAACAACTCAAATGCCCATCAACTGAGGAATGGATCAAAAAAGTGGCATTTTTATATAATGGAGTGTTACTCAGCTATAAAAGAGATCAACTTGAGGCTTTTGTAGGTAAACGGATGCAACTAAGGACCATACTCATAAGTGAAATAAATCGGACCCACATGTGTAAACATCATATTGTCTCCCTGGTGCAGAAACATGAAAGAGTAAGTAAAACTCAAAACATACAATAGATGATATGAAAAGGGAAAAAAATTGCTCAAGAGAAGGAACAACTAGGGTGAGGGAAAGAAGAAAAAAGAAAGAAGGAAGGCTATACACAACATACACACACACACACACATATATGTAAAAGGATAGCTGGGAAAACTGTACTGCTGATGTCTGATGGTATATTGAAAGGACCAGTTAATGCTTAAAACTTTTCATATTTTGACCAATTCTGCATGTTTATATCTGGTTTTTCTGAGCAACAGATTTGAAAACAATATGCAATGGAACAACCATTGGTGAATTCTTACCATCTTGTCTAGTGAAACTGTATTATCTCTAATATTTAATTATAATATTTATTATCTCTAATATTTAATTCTACTATTTAATAATTATTTTTTCATTCTCTATAATGGTTTGAACAATCTTCCATTCTTACATCTGGTAATCTGAGCAACATAGTTGAAGATAACAATATGTAATATAACAACCACTGTTAATTCCTATCATTTTGTTTTGAAACCCTGTATCACTTTTAATGTCCTTGCCTTGTTTAGTTTATGTCTGTGATGTTGGTATGTTGCTAATGTGTTTTTTTACTACTCTTTTTAAAATAAAAAATAAAGCGGGATTTATTTGTATTGTGGTATCTTTATTTGTGCTGTAGAAGAATCACAGCAACTGTAGGAAGAAGAAACCAGAGAGGAGCTAGTCTGATTGGAAGGGACCTGTCAAACCACGCCTGATAACGGTTTAAGCCAGGGTAGCAGAGGAGGAAGAGGGAATCAGAGAGAGTGCCCAGATACCAAGGCCAACTGGCTGGCTAGATGTGGAGGGTGTCAGGTGGGAGAGGAGAAAGAGAGCTGACGAGGACCCTCAGATGTCTGGTTTGAGCCACCGGAGGAGCACTAGTGCCTCTTGCAGCATAGAGAATGTGAAGGACAAGCCGGCCTGCGAAGTAGAATCCGTGGGAAACCTAGGCAAAAGACAGAAGATGAAGAGAGTCAGCATGGGCAGGGCCAGGCCCCTCAGCCACCTGGTGCACAGACCTGAAGAATGGGTCAGGCAACCTTTGCTCTTGACTGTCCTGCACCAGGTTCACCCCAGCCTCATTACTGGGAGCCACTGGAATGGCACACCAATGGGAGCCATCGAAGAGCCTCAGGGCTGGGAAAGCCCTTAGAGTGGTCTCTGTCCCACCCCACCACCATACGAAGCTAATGTGGGCCACCGTGGCCCCAGAAACAGCTCTGAATCAGAAGAGCTGTGACTGAGCTGACCCCGGCATTGTTCTCCACAAGCAGCTGAAATCACAGCTGGCCCAAGAGAAAGAAGCGCCCACAACACCAAAGGACCTGCCGTAAGAGCTTGTCCTACACCCCGACTTCCATTTCTAACAGTGATGACAACGAAGGCAGCCCTCAGAGGACAAGGCCACTGGTGGCTAATACATGGTATTTGTACGGGACAGGCCCCAGTCTAAACCTTCCAGCTACAATGAAAATGCATCATTGGAGAAACTGAGTCACAGAGCTGAGACACACCAGGCCTGGGATTAGGCCTTAGACCTGCTGGCCCAGTGTTGTGCTTCAACCACCTAGGGTGTTAGAAACGGGGCCCTGACTGTAAGGCAAGCACAGGGCACTTGCGCTCAGCGGCAGTCCAGCATGCATGGCAGGGGGGGCATGCTCTTCAATAATTCCTGAATATTCAGCCAGTTGGATGAATGTGGAACACCCAGCTCAGGGAAGGGCAGGAGCTGAGGCTCAACCTCCATACCAGAGCCCCTTGGAGGCAGCTGTAGTGAATCTAGAATGTTTCCTTCCTGTAGGAGGCTGACCTTGACTTCTGAGTTATGTAGCAGGCTTCTGGGGTCAACTGGGAGCCTGGATGGATCCCCATTCCACTCCCAAGAAAAGTCCTCCAGTGGCAGGCATGACACACACAGGCAGGATGCAATCACAGTCACAGCAACAGCAACAATACTTGTGTATTCATCTACACTGGTCAGTACGATGGTGTGTGTCATTCTCTGTAATCCAGGCAACTGAACGGCAAATGACGCTAACAATGAAAGTCGCCTTCCTCCCATCCAGTTGTCAGTGCTGGAAACCTGGCCTATGCTCTTTTTCTTACCATTTCATTATCATTTTTTCCACCGCCAAACCAAGGTATCAACAGAGGTCCCTTTCAGGACACAGCCTAAAATACTCCAAAACTGTTGTTAGGGTTCCTTCTCCCCTCTCCCTTCCACCTTCTTCTTTTCCTTCTTCAGTTAATGTCTTTTTTATACTTGTTCACACTTAGGTCAGACTTTAAAATGGAGAGGAAGGATGACATACTCCTGAGGCCAAATAAAAAGATAATACGCGAGGTCAGAGGAAGACCCCAGAGCAGGAAACAAAACTGAAGGACTGCTTATCCACATGCCCATACTGAGACAGGGGCTGAGGGTACAAACCCCTTGGAGTCACAAGGCCTTGATTCAAATCCCAGATCTACCACTTATTGACCTTGAGCAGGTTACCTCCCTCTGCCTTGGTTCCCTCTTCTATGGAGTAATGCCTGTGTAGACACCACATCTTAGAGCTGTGAAGATTAAAGCTGCGTGGGACAGAAGTGCTTAGTATGGCTTCTGACACATGGTAAGCACATGGCACCATTTAGAACAATTATTAACTCTCCCTCAAGGGCTTTTTCTGTCTGCATCTCCTGTTTTAACAAAGAAAGCACATAAACACGAGAACAACGAGAAGGCTGTGTTGGACTTCAGTGAACATGAGAACCCAGTGTGGCAGGGAAGAGAACAGAGCCCCTTGGTGTGATCTGGGGCGGCTTTGAGAAGGAGCACAGCGTGGGCTCTGGAGGACATCTTCAGGCAGGGACTGGGAATGGCTGAGGCCTCAAAGAAAGGAATGAAAAGCGGAGAGGATGGGCAACAAGGACCAGATGAATGTCATGTAGAGAAACATAACTGCAGGCCAGGGGTTCTGAAGAGAGCTCACAAGGTTGCAGACTGGAGCAGTCGTTGACTGTCTGTTAGTACTAAACTCTTCACATAATTTAACCCTTGCCACCCTTTGACAGCTTCATTTTGTAGGACATTTACTCACCTAAGAACTGGTACAGATTTAAGTCTGCGTCTAGACGGCTCCAAAACAGCCCTGACCTGTCGTCATCCATCATTCTCTCTCACTGAGGCCACTAACCGCCCACACTGCCCTCTGCAGCTCTTGGGGAGGGGTTCTAAGTCTTCAATCACAGTCATAGCCCACCATGATGACATGCTGCCATTTAGAACGGTTATTAATTCTCCCCAATGCCACAAAACCTAGGCCTTGTGGGCGCTCAGAGCTTCCATCATGAAGCACCTGCCTACAGTGTTGTGTTGAGGGTCTCCAGGGCAAGGAGGGCCAGGCAGGAGGACCCTTCTGCAGACTACAGCCCTTCTGAAAGAGCAGCTCTGTCTACTTGGGTCTAGTATCAAGGAGTTGCTATTTGGAACACATATCTGGGAGATTCTGACAGAGACCTGAAGAACAGAACTAGCAGGGATCTGGAGATGGTGTGTGGCTTCCAGAAGGAATCTGGACACCTGGGATCCACTATCGAAGGCAAGCAAGGGCCGGGTGGACTTCCTACACACGTTCTCCCAGAACCCAAAGGCATCCTCTTCTGCTCAGCCCCCGGTACTGCGAGCTGCACTCCCATGCAGTTCAGAACCCCGTGGGACAGCCAGCCAGTTTTGTCAGGTCTGTGCAAGGACGTTTCGGGAGTACCTGGCCCTTCTTCCCAAGGGCAGCTTCCTATCCTGGGCTCTCCCCGGCCAGGGCCCAGGGGTGGGGGTGGGGAGTTAGGAAGGCAGAGCGCCTGCCCTGCAGTTCTGCAGCTCCTGTAGCTCCTGTCGGTGAGGTTAAGCACGGAGGCGAGTTTCTGCCCCGCTGCCGCCTGGCCCACACCTGCGGCACTCCCCTGAGAAGCCCAGTGAATCTTCTAGGTAAGAGCCCGGTGAGAAGTAGAGCTGGAGAAGGAGGCGTGAGGAGAGAGGGCAGAGAGGGGGTCTGGGTCTACAGATCCTGTCCGGCAGCATCATCATAATAGCAGCACACCTCTCGCGGGGCGGGATCCTGCCTCAGGCCTGGGAGAAGTGCTATGTGATTGTTTCCTTTCTGTTGGCAGGAGCTTCTCCTGAGAGCTCCTCAACTTCTGCCCACTTCATCCCTTCCAGCCCGGCAGCACCCAGCTAGGCTCGCTGGAGAACGGGATGGTTTCCTCATAGGGTGAGGGTTTGAAGCCCGGGGCTCCGACTGGGCTACCCCTCGGCCCTGGCAGCGAGGGTCGCGCCTCGCTGGCTCCACCCACCCTCACCCCACCCCCCTAGCCGCCGCCAACCCCTTTAATTTGAGTTTGCAGCCGGGCCAAGGTGCGGCGCTGCGTGGCGCGGTGCGGCTGCGGGCGGCGGCCGGGCGCTCCTTACGCGCCGCCCGCGGGACTGCAGCGCCGGCTCCCGGCTGGCCACCTGCACGCCGCCGCCGCCGCCCGCTGCCCGGGCTCCGGGGGCGCTGGCTGTCACCCAGAAACATGGAGGCTCCGGGTGCCCGTCGGGAAGGGTAAATCTGTCGGGGCTTGGGGCTGCCCGCGCCGCCTCTCCTTCCCGACTGTGGCGCCCAGAGGGGCTGCAGGACACCCGGCGGTGCAGCCTGCCACGCGGCGGGCTCCGCTGAGTCTGGGCGGGCGAGCCTGCGCCGACCTCTGCGGTCCGCCGGGCCGGGGGAGCTCGCTGCTGCAGACGGGGCTGCACGGACTGGGCGCGCGGACGGAGGGCGCAGAGAGGAGCTGGCGGGTGATGGGAAATAACCGCTGACAGCAAAACCCTGTCTGGTAAATAGCGCGGGTTGGTGGAATCTGAATCACTTGGTCTGCCCGGCCGCATTCGCTACTCGGCACCGAATAAAAACGGCTCTGCTGCAGAAAGGGGCTGTTCCCCTTAGCCTGGGAGGTGGGCAGCCGCGAAGCCTCCAAGCTTAGGAGGAAGCTGAGATCTGGGGCAGCATCGTGGAGCAACCTACTCGCCACCCCCGGAGTTCAGGTTCCTATTTTTTCGGGTGGAGACAGAGCCTCGTTGGCCCCTTAGCTGGCATCGGTGGGCAGAAACCTAGGCTGCACTCGGGCCCGCAGCGGGAGCCGACCGCGGTGGGCACGAAGGGGTTACGGTGGCGCCCTAGCTGGCCGCCAGCTGGAGGGTCGGGCCGCCGCTAGCTGCCAAGCGCCCAGCGCGCCGGGCATCCCGGCTGGAGCCCCGGGCGATGGGGAGAGGGCTCAGACCCCTCCCCGCCCTGCGGCCTGCGGGATTGGGTCGGCAGAGGGCCAGCCCGGAAGCCAGCTTCCTCCCGGCTTCCCCTTTCGCTGCTGCCGCCAAGCCGCCTCGCAGCCAAGCAGGCTGAGCGTTTGTTCTGCGCTCCCCGCCGCGGAGATGTGAGGGGTTTTCTCTTGAGGAGAAATCAGTGGTCGAGCGCCTGCCTGGCTCAAATGCCACCCAGCTCAGAGGAAGGCCTGCGGCCCAGGGATTCCGGAGGGAGAGTAAGTTCAGCGACCCCGCCATCCAGCTTTAGTACAGAAACGCGACCTTGCTGCGTGTGGGGTCTCCCTAGATAAGCCCTCAAAGAGTGTGTGTTGGGGCAACGGGGGAGGCACTTCCACCCGGACTCAGCTGAGGTCAGAGCTTGTAGTCAGACTATAGAAAGCCAAGCTCTCTCCTGGGAGATGTTTGTTCTAATCCAGAGGCGCTAAGGGGGGCTTTGCCCAGAGTCCCTCCTGGTGGCAGCTGAGGAGGACCATTCTGGATCAGCCCAGGGAGGCCTCTTGAGTCAGCCCAGCCAAGCCTGAAGCTCGTTCCCTGGGAAAAAGCGCTTCAAGCTGATGAGAAGGAACCCTGCCTAGAAGAGGCTGGGAGGCTGAGGGGCAGTTCTCAGGCACCAGTGCCGGAATGGAGGGTGGGCATGGGGTCTTAACACCTGCAGTGAGGGGAGCCGCCAGAGCCCTCCTAAATTTTGGCACCAGCTTCCCCAAAGCCGTGATTCCACCTTGCTGCTGTGTTTTCCAGGCAACGTCACACCTCCTGAGGACAGACTGGAGGACTCTGGCATTTGCTGAGCTGTGCATCTTGCCTTCATCCTTCCAAAGTCTCTGGACTCAGGCGCCACTGCTCTGGAGTCCCACATGCCCCTAGCCAGGCACCCCACTGCCCCTGCAGCCCAACTCAGCCCTGGAGCTCACCTCCAGGGCCTGGAGCCTGCCCTCCTGCCCGGAATGACTCACCATTACTTCTAGCTCAAGTGAGAAGACACGACGGGGGCTGGGCTGCCTTTTTGTGCATCTAGGATTCCCCAACCTCTGAGCAGTTCTGTGAGGAAGAGCACCTTGGGCTCCCGCCTGGCCAGGTAAAACAATCTGTGGTTTAACAGCAGTGGTGAATAGAGGCACTGGGGTGGGGTCAGTGAGGAAGACCCAGGTCTAAATCCCCCATCCGGAGGCGTGAGTGTCCTGCCTGGGAGAGGACTCCTTCTAGCCTCCTAAAATGAGCCTGTGTCCTAGGATACTGTACCAGTCACCTGCCTCCAGTGCAGGAAATTCCAGAGCTGGCTTCTCACATTGCTGCCTGTTCCCCACTGACCCCCAGACAGTTGACACAGTGAAAGTAAATTCTGCTTTTTGGTGGTGGTGGAAGTATAAGGATAGTCATGTTTTTGAACTCTTGGCTGAGAGCTGGGAGGCAGTCAGCATCCTCCCAGTCAGGCTGCCAATGCTAGGTGGTCTCATGTCCTTAATTGCCTGTCTTTCAGCCAAAGGAGACTATCTCTCCAGCTGTCAGAGAGCTGTGGGGCTCTCCTGCAGGAGCTCAGGCCAATGCTTCTGTGTTTCCTGGGGCCATTAGCAGCACCCTGAGCCCACTGCCACCAGGCAGCTGGAAGGCATAGTGCGAAGCTCTCTTCTCAGTCCCAATTATGACAGTGGCCACCGGAGACCCAGCAGACGAGGCTGCTGCCCTCCCTGGACACCCACAGGACACCTATGACCCAGAGGCAGACCATGAGTGCTGTGAAAGGGTGGTGATCAACATCTCGGGGCTGCGGTTTGAAACCCAGCTCAAGACATTAGCCCAGTTTCCAGAGACCCTCTTAGGGGATCCCAAGAAGCGGATGAGGTACTTTGATCCCCTCCGGAATGAGTACTTTTTTGACCGCAACCGCCCTAGCTTTGATGCCATTTTGTACTACTACCAATCTGGGGGCCGGCTGAGGCGTCCTGTGAATGTGCCCTTAGATATTTTCTCTGAAGAAATCCGGTTTTATGAGCTGGGAGAAGAAGCTATGGAGATGTTTCGGGAGGATGAAGGCTATATCAAGGAGGAAGAGCGTCCTCTGCCAGAAAATGAGTTCCAAAGACAGGTGTGGCTTCTCTTTGAGTATCCAGAGAGCTCAGGGCCTGCCAGGATTATAGCCATTGTATCCGTCATGGTGATTCTGATCTCAATTGTCAGCTTCTGTCTGGAAACATTGCCCATCTTCCGGGATGAGAATGAAGACATGCATGGTGGTGGGGTGACCTTCCACACCTACTCCAACAGCACCATGGGGTACCAGCAGTCCACTTCCTTCACTGACCCCTTCTTCATCGTAGAGACTCTCTGCATCATCTGGTTCTCTTTCGAGTTTTTGGTGAGGTTCTTTGCCTGTCCCAGCAAAGCCGGCTTCTTCACCAACATCATGAACATCATTGACATTGTGGCCATTATCCCCTACTTCATCACCCTGGGGACAGAGCTGGCTGAGAAGCCAGAGGACGCCCAGCAAGGCCAGCAGGCCATGTCACTGGCCATCCTTCGTGTCATCCGGTTGGTAAGAGTCTTTAGGATTTTCAAGTTGTCCAGACACTCCAAAGGTCTCCAGATTCTAGGTCAGACCCTCAAAGCCAGCATGAGAGAACTGGGCCTCCTGATATTCTTCCTTTTCATTGGGGTCATCCTTTTCTCTAGTGCTGTCTATTTTGCAGAAGCCGATGAGCGAGAGTCCCAGTTCCCCAGCATCCCAGATGCCTTCTGGTGGGCAGTCGTTTCCATGACAACTGTAGGCTATGGCGACATGGTGCCAACTACCATTGGGGGAAAGATAGTGGGCTCCCTGTGTGCAATTGCAGGTGTGTTAACCATTGCCTTACCAGTCCCTGTCATAGTGTCTAATTTCAACTACTTCTACCACCGCGAGACAGAGGGAGAGGAGCAGGCCCAGTACTTACAAGTGACAAGCTGTCCAAAGATCCCTTCCTCCCCTGACCTGAAGAAAAGTAGAAGTGCCTCTACTATTAGTAAGTCTGATTACATGGAGATCCAGGAGGGAGTAAACAACAGTAACGAGGACTTTAGAGAGGAAAATTTGAAAACAGCCAATTGCACCTTGGCTAACACAAACTATGTGAATATTACCAAAATGTTAACTGATGTCTGACTGAAGCCTATTAACACAATCACAGCTCAATGGAACTAATGCAGATGTTGCATAATAGCCTGCATTGTAGTCAGTGTGTTCTACAGTGTGCATCTGGTTCTGCATGGAAAGCAATAGTCGTGCAAGTGACTTTTGATCTTTTGATTTTTGATTTAGAACACAGAATATCTATCATGGCTTTCATGCAAATCTTTATATTTGACTTATGGGTTTCCAAAGATGAGAGTTACCTACGGAACCAGGATGTCAGAGACACAATGAGGCCACTTCATATCCAATACACAATTTCCTATGTCGGTACCACCTTTTCTTTCTCAATAACTGCACACAACACCTCCCCTCTCATTACCACCCCACTTGAGCCCACCTGCCCCTGCACAAGGACACCATCATGGCTTAAAGCTCTGGTGATTACTCAAAAGGTCATTTCCATTTTTGCATTGAAAAGAACACACAGTCCTGTGTGTTGGAATTACTTTCCTATGTTACAGGCTGGGGTTTGTGAATTGCAGTTGCCAAGTAGATGCTCTGGAGGCTTGTGTTTCATAACTGAAAATGCTGCATTCTGCTTTTTCTCTGCAGTGTCAATGTGAGGGAGGCCTGGGGGAGGGACAGTTAGTATGACCGCATATGAGTTGTCAAGTTTCTCATTTGTTCCCTTGAGGCCTGCAGGGAGAAGCTATGCAACCAAGGGACTGCTCAGATTCAGTTTTACTGTTTTTTTAAGCTTCAGGGTCACAAACACCATGTCTGATTTCTTTACTTACACTGGAGTTTGCAGGCATCTGCTTTCCTAATACTGTGGCCCAGCTGCACTGACACTGCAGTGAAATTTGCCAGTGATGCAGCTGAGCTGCATGGGTGTTCATTGCATGAATCTCAATATTTAAAACACAGGAGATAACCTATTTTCTTAGTAGCCTATACAGTATTCATATTTAGAGTATTAATAGCCTTGGGATGTCATTGAACTAGGAGTTTCTTCCCATCAGAAGGCAAAAGCCCTGCATCAGGAGAAAAAGTAGACTATTTGGAATGAGGAACCAAAACTTCTGGCCTTGCAGCCCACCCACCTCTGTTCTTTCAGTAAGAGGGCAAAGACCCCAAGGCAGCAGAATGAGCAGGAAAAACAGAGTCTCAATACTCACATGACTGCACCTTGGGAATTAACCTAGTCATGGGTGTGACTGCACAGCTGACCAGGGCATCCGTCTTGAGAACAGGCAGGTCTGTGTATCCAGTGTATATAAATATGTATTGGGTCTATCTGTCTGTCTTTCTGTGTCTATCTGTCTCTGTCTCTGTCTCTCTCTCTCTCTCTCTCTGTCACTGTCTCTCTCTTTCTCTCTCTCTCCCCCTCTCATGTTGCCCTACATAGCTACAGAAAAAATTGCATTTGAACATTATATAGGCTTATACAATATTTTTGACACAGGGCAATTTATGCATGTGTTTAACTATGTGCACTAAGAATATATATATATATGTGTGTGTGTGTGTATATGTATATGTGTGTATATGTGCACATATACACATATATATTCATTCTCTGGAGTTCAGATTCAGGAGCAAACCCATTGCTCTGTGGGTTGGTTGTATGAAGCCAAATGGGTCTCATTGGTAACCCCATTGGGCCTGGGTTTGCTGCTCTTGCCTCAAACACTCCAGTCTTCATGGATTCCTAGATGTTAGAATTGTCTTTCTGCCCTCCATGTGCTGCAGCTTCAGTTTCCCATGACTGAAGCTTGTCTTACTGAGTGCACAAGGGCCCTATGACCCTCACAGCGCCAGCCGTCCTGGGCCGGACCCGCACCAGGCCTCCTCCCTAAAATTCATCCTGTTGCTCATCTCCATTCTCATCATTTCTCATCCTATTTTATTTTCAGTATCATTAGGCTCTGTATCTTTCATTTTTAAGAACCTGTCCCTAGAGAACCAGAATGGATCCCCTGCTTTAAAACCAGGAGTAGGGCTCCCTGGGACCAAATTCTACTGATCTGGACTTAAAAAGGAGCCTCCTCTATGTGAAAATTTCTGAAGTCCAGAACCAAGTGATGGAGTCCTGAGATGATTCAAAAGGCATCAGACTCAAATTCTTTCCCCATTAAAATGGCAACTAGAGATGCTTTAAGAAAAGTAACCCAAAAATGGACAAAGAATTTTCCCTCACCCTCCAGAATAGGTAAAGAATGAATAAATACTGCACAGCCTAAAAGTAGACAACAGGTTGGTCCTCGGATGGGTTGGGGGAATGGCTCTTTACCTTTGACAGAGTGGCTTAAATTTCCCAAGCACAGAAAATCAGTGGTCAGACTGTCCTGTGGTGGCACCAGCACAGGCCTCACTGTTGGCTAGTTAGCACTTACAGTTGTCTCCAGGGGTGGGGCACCAGCTCAGGGTGCTAGGCCCAGGGTGCTTATTAGTTCCTGGTCACCCACATCCCCAGGTGTGTCTGCAGGGCATCCTATGCCCAGCACAAAGCCTCTTTGCTTCTCTTCCTCTCCTTCATGGGAGGTGGTGCTGAATCTCAAGACATGGGGTGGACACAGACATTTGGAAAATAGAAGGTTAAAGCAACCTATGCTTGAGGCCTAGGTCAAGTGCTAGATATCACAGCATCCTTGGCCTGGGAGTATAAAATGTTCACACACATGCAAGCACATCCTCCATAAAGTAGATGATACATTATTCCATACATAAATACAAAACACACAGCATACATGCAAAATACAGCTAAATTAATGTAAAAGGTAGACAAAGAAGATATATGGTGATAGCTACATACAAAATATAGGCACTCAGCACAGGTATAGAATGTACTTACCAATAGAACATCCACAAAAGACCTGCATATGCCATATACAAATATGTATGCAACGTATACAAATGCAGATGCAAAATACATAAAACTACATGAACACATGGCTACGCCATACGCCATATACAATCTCAGATGCAAAATACAGAAAACTACATGCACACAATGGCTATACATTAAAAAATACACAAAGGATAATTTACTATTTTTCTACACACAAACTCAGCATATACACACAATATATACATACTTATACTAGGCACCCAAAATACAGCACACATGTCCAAGAACACAATATATGCAAAATGCAAATATATAATCAGATGCATTGCTTTGCTTCCAAATCTATAAATTAATGGACATAAAAAGTGACAACATTTGGTTGCCTTTCCTTAGCACTGTGATGGTGAATCTTCTACAGCTTTCAATGCTACAAACAGCCTGCTGTGGCATGCATAGCTTTGGGTCACCACCACTGCCCCAGCCCAAATCAGTATTCTTCAGTATTCTCCATGGAATCGCTTCCTCTAGTCTATTATTTCACCTCCTGATTTCAGTCCTGAGAAGTAGCCCCTGAGATTTCAAGCAGAAAGATGCACCACTACATCCAGCACAGGAATCTCATGGGCTTTTTACCCATTCACCTTCCTTCTACCTGCACCATAGGTGCAAAGTGTAGAAGGATCTGGGACAACCAGTAACCTAATAGAGACCACTTTGCTGTGCCCTTTCTTTCATAGAGTCCACACAAGTGCTTAGCCAAGGTTCCCCAACTCCCAGCACCTGGGATTCTCCAGATTCATTTAAAAACAATGATGATTAGGAAACTGCATGATCCGAGGCCCTAAATCAGGATACAGATACTCCCATCAAGGACTTGGTTAGCCTGAATCCTGATTCAAGTGTTCATGTCATTGCCCTATGTAGAGAGGGCTTCAGGACTAGTTTGATCTACTCTCTCTCATTCTGACCAACTTCCTCATGGTTGGCCATAAAGTATCAGTGTTAACTCAAGTTGAAGGAAGTCATTATTTTAGACAAGGCCTCAGGCTTGGAGTTCATTGCTGTGCGCAGTACTGGAGAGGAGGTGGAGGCTAGCCTGCCACAAAGGAAATTTCAGAGCATTGTGCACACTGCAAATGAAGGTGGCACCACTACAGCTCTGCTACCACCACTGCTGCCCATGGCAGTAAAGACAGCACAGTGCTTGGACGTTTTTGACCCAGGATAGAGCATGATGGTGGTGAACCCTGCTCCCCAGGACTCCTTGAGGCTCACTGATATACCAACCTGTGTGTAACTGATGGCTGACTTGTCTGATAGAGCTGTAAAATCTTGGCTGCTTCTTGGTTGCACAGTGAAGATTCCCCCTGCCTTGATGTCCACTTGGCAGGTTTGAACTCATGCCCTTGACCCCATTCACATCATTAGCCACTTGAGTCAACCAGCAGGGTTGGGTGCTGGGGATGTCTCAGTAGCTATTGTGGCTATTACTGTATCCTCAGGCTTGGCCTTGCTGAGTCCAGCCCTATTTCCCCATGGCACAGCAAGCAAGGACAGGTGAGGCAGGGGATTCCTTATAAACTGGGGTGTCTACTCCTAAAACTAGTTCACCTCTTCCTTCTTTTTCCTTCCTTTCTCACCAAACCTCAGCTCCATCTCTCATAGTTTGTGTTTGATTATTTTTAAAGAAGAAAAGTGCAATAAAATCAACAGTGACTGTTTTCTTTAGCAATAGCTCTTTCAAAATCTTGCTCTCAGGACTGAAAAGTGATAGGTAGTATTTGGATTATTGAATAATGCCCTTGACTTCTGGGTGTTCATTCACAGTCTCTCTAGTTCCTTCTCCCCATATGTTCAATGACTCCTGTTCCCTGAGGTCTGACCTTCTGGAATGGACACATATGCAGATGGCAAAGCACACACGGGAAGGCCCACAAGGTGTCCATTGTTGTTCTGTTGCTTTCCTATGTGCACCTTTCTGTCTGTGTGTGTCTCTGTTCCTCTCTCCCTCCTGTCTGCCCACTCTTACACATCATCCCTGAAACCTCTAGGTATTGGAACCTTGAGTTTGACCTCATGCTAGCCCATCTGGTCAACTTTGTGTCAGTGTGGCAGGGTATAATGGAAGCCTGCAGGAAAGTACTTGCCAATAGATAAGAATAAAGCACCCTGAGCCATTACCGATCATTTCCATGCACTAAAAGCCATTACTTGGTCCTTTTGCAGCTCCTCTTCCCCTCCCCAGAGAAATGGGTACTGAGGGAATGTGGTTGGGAGGTTTGTACCTGGGATCTGTAGTAGTCTGGGATGATTTGGGAATTGCCCTCTGACTCTCCTTCACAATAAGCCGACTTGTTCAACCACAGGGACTTGGTGAGAACTGTAGAGGGAGGCAGGTCCTTGTGGGTTTGGGTGGAGACACACAAGCATAGAAGTTTGAGTGTTTAAGGCATGGTACTTGTGAAATAAAGCCCCACCACCCACTGCAATGTGCAGCTGCACAAATATTTGCACACATCACCAGGAGCTTCTGAAGAATCCCCTTTCCTGAAGTATCTGTGATGTTAAACATTAAGGCTGGGCAATCAGGGAAGGCCTGCAAGTCCAGGGTCCCATTCTATTCCTTTTCAGTCTACCTTGCTCTGTACACATATATACAGTCAAACCTCATTTAACCCACTGGGAAACCTCAGGGAAGGGAATGTGCTGGCTGCTTTGCAATTCTGGTTATTTGAGTGAGAATGGGAAACTGTGTGGTTCAGCCTTCGTTCATTATTGAAAAGTAATGTTTGCTAAGTAGGTTAGCATAAACTCTCCTGCCTTAGTTAGTAGAATGTTTGAAAATGCCAGAGACCTTGCTTTGCTCAGGGTCAACCTTCTAAACCTCAGTGTTCAATGTACAGAAATGGAGATGAAGCAGACCAAAGAGACAGGCTGAATGATGCGGGCTTTAGGACAGACCTGTGGTCAGCTGGGCACATCCCGGCTTATCAGATAATGCTCTTGGTGTCATGTGCCTCTTTCTACTGAAAGTATAGTAAGAATGAATAATTCTTATCCATTAAGGTTTTGGTTAGTTGGTCCTGAGTTATTGGAGGTTTTCCATATATACATATATCTGTGTGTATATATATGTATAATATATGTATATATGTATGCCATTGTTTTACAGATTACTCAAATATACATTTTCCCACCCCTTTAATTTCACTAATGTGGAATAAATGTGACAATCCAAGAAATCAACTGCATTTATTTGAATTTTTAAAAATGACCTTCCTTTGCATTTTTCCACCTCTCCAGTTTTGCTCTTTTTCTTGTTAGGGAACTCTCTAGTGTGTGATTCTTTCATAACAAAAGAACAGGTTCCAGGATCACCTCTTTGTTTCCCTCCCAGGTGACAGCCTGACTCAGGGATAAAAGGGGAGTGTGATCTAAGGGCCAGGTGCTTTATCTTTAATTGTGTCTGCCCTGATTGGCTGTAACCTCATCACTGAGAACTAGAAAAGTTATGCCAAAATGTAGCTCTGGGGAAGTGAAAACCTCAAGACCTGGCAAAGGACTGATCTACTTCACTTTCTCTTTGCCAGTTGTGGTGCCCTAAGTCTGAATTGTGCCCGTTCTGAAAGCAGAACTGTAAGTGAGTAACTAAAGGTCACATCTGGCCTGTGGAAGGTGAAATTTGTGGCAAACAATAGAACTAAAAAAAAAAAAAAAAAAACACTTCGTTGTTGATTCTTGAAAAGTCCAAGCAGAGCATGAGTGTGGGCATTAGAGCAACTGCAGTTTAGTTGCCCCTTTGAGTCTGAGCTGTGTACATCCTTCAAGAACTAGCTAGGCTCAAGCAGAAACCTGCCCTCTTACTCCATCGTGCCTGGCAGCGCATTAGACCCATGTAGAATCATTTCTTTCACCCTCACCTCCTGCATTTGACTGGATGGGGCTAACTGGTATCTGAAGCCATTGATGTGATACAGAAGTGTATGCCATCAACTCACACTTCCAGAGCCTGCCCAACTGGTCAAGTTAGCCACAATCAGGTAGTAAAAGCCTTTAATCCAGACTTAGCATGACCAACTGGTAAGCTAAGGCAGTTGAAGCAGCCTGCCTAGTTGGCTACTTTTTATACTGCATGAGCCTCAGCATGGAAACTAATATAACTTCCTGCGCTCCTAAAATAGTCAGATATGTTCCAGATGAGTTTGCAGCTGAGAAGTCCCTGCATCATTCCACTGACGGATGCACAGGGCAGGTGTGATTACATAATAATGTGGACAGCTGCTGCAGTATCTAGGTAATTGGGGGCCGTGTAGTTGTGAGTGCGTGCTAGGACCTTTGGTAGCTACCCAGAGGACTGACTTGTATGTCTGTTAGTCCTTGTGAGAGGCCTCCAAGCCCCACTTCTCCTTGAAAATGACTCCCTAGACACTGATGGCTTGTTTGTATGAGTACATAAGCATTCTAAGCTGCGAGAGAACACGAGAGAAGGAGCTTGGAGAAAGAATATTCAGGGGCTCATTTTGGTACCAGACAACTTGCATTGTCACCTGCTCACATTTCTGCCTTTGAGCTTAACGAAGTGTAAGACAAAGATTTTGACCTGTCAGGTGGGGCTAGAAAGGAGCAAACCAGCTCCAGGCAAACACCCAGATGGAAAAGCAAGAGAGAGAGGCCTGGCTGACTTTGGCAAGGATGAGTCTCAGCTCCTCAGGGTTGGAACATCCTCTGTGCTTGCCCCAGTTCTGCCTTCACGTGGGATCTAGCGACCCAGTTTCCTTTGTTGTTGTGCTTCAATGGTTCCTTCATTCGAAGGGCCCCTGGAAGCTGGAGAGTCCCATGACTGAGCTCCAGCCTGCTGAGCAAACAATGCCCCAGCCTAATTGGCCTCTTCTTGGGTTTCTGCATCCCTGCACCCCTCTCCCCACTGAGGGTAATCTTGAAACAGTTGAGATTAATGTTGCCAGCAGTCAAGGAGGATTCTCTAGTTTCCATTAGGGACATAGCTATAAAGCTTATGAGTGGGGGATGCTGTTTCCTTTTCCAGACATGTGTACATATGTGCTTATATAGACTATCTCTGGAGATTTTATATATATCTATATATAAAATGTGGAAATGGCCGCTCACTTAAGCTCATGCAGCACAGACTAATTAGAGTTTTCACTGGCTTCGTAGCTACTCATGCATGACTCTGCAGCTGCCCTCCCATGTCCTGTCTCTCATAATTGCTGAAAACACAAAGAGGATGAGGCAGATAAATAAGCCTCCTTGGGATCAATTGGAGAAGGAACTCCAAGGCTGATGGCAAAGCTTCATAAGGATGGTGCCGAAAGGGAGCTGGGGTCTCCATGGTGATACAAGTCTGAGGACCAATGGGAGCTGAAGGCAGAGCAGGACTTGTGGGGAGGACTCATGGGAGTTGGGAGTCATTTAACTATTTGTTTGCTTCATGAAAATTTAGACACCAGCTAAAACTGGATTGCACAGGATGTATAGATATTATCATTCTTGCTGACATATTCTGGAAGCTTTCAGCCCCGCCAACACTGCCCCACCCAGGACTTCTGCAGCTGAGAGTTCCCATGTCAGTAGGTTCTGATATTTGTACATAGGTTATACATATATGTGTACATATGTGCCTCGATGAACATTGCCTGTCCACCTGATCATGGGTGTACATAGACTTCATAGAGCTCCACAGTCTTTTGTAAATACTGACACAAGTAAATAAGTATATAAATATATATTAATGAGGATTTATTTTAACATCATTCTGTGTGAGGTGAAAAAATAAAATTTTTGACAGACACTGATGGTTCCCACCCTCTTTCTTGTCTGCTCAGATTATTGTCCCTATAAAACTCAGGCATGCTGGCCCAACCCTTGCTCCACTTTCTGCAGCCACGAGGGGCCAGTCAGAGACCAGGACAGGAGATGGCTTTATGGGATGCCTCAAAGATCAACTTGGCCATGTGTCTGAGAGCCCATGTGGACAAAGCCGGGCATGTGGACGGGAGGATGTGTATGTGGAGGGGTCAGATCTTCTCCCCCATTGTATCAGCACTTCCTGTGTCTTCCATGGAGCTCAGGAATGTATGGGGAAAAGGGACCTGGTATAAAGACCAAATGCAATCTGGGAGTTGTTCATTGCAGCTGCACCCACCCTTAAAGACCTTATCCTCATGACCCTCTTTCTGTCCATTAGTGCCATTTCTGGTGCCCAGGGTCTGGGACAACCAGGTTCTCAACTCTCAAATGAGAATGTCTGTCTTCTCCTAAGGAGGATGGTTCTCCAGCTATGCAAACCACATCCCTGAAACACACACACACACACACACACACACACACACACACACAGCTGAGGACCATCTATCTGGTTTCCTCTGAGGACAAAACTGTCCAGCATTCAGATGGCTCAGAAGCAGCTATGAAGTATGACCACAGGAGTGTCCTTGCCCTCAGCCACCAGCAAGTCAATCCACCCCTGCCTGCCACCCATCCCCTACCCATGCCTAAGTCACTTATACCAGATCTCCCATTCTGCTGCTTCACCGTCTGCCATCCTCAGTCCCCAGGAAACTGCGTGAGCAAAGCATCTTGCCCTCCAAACCTGAGCTTACATTCAGAAGGGTGCTTTTCCAAAGGGACAGCAGGTACTGAGGTAATGAGAAAAAAGATTTTTAAAAAGCCATTTGGGACCATGCCTGCTGCAGGCACCTTCCAAGTGAGCACTTCTTCCACTGTGGAAGTACCTGGAAGACCTCTCAGTTTTGCAGAACAGGCCCAGGCTGTTCATGCAGTGAAGATCCTTGCCTCAAAGAGACAGAAAATGGAGTCAGGCTCCTAAGCCTGATTCTTCCTGTTGGTGTCTCCTGCTGGACATGTAACTCCAGCATCCAAGGAGCTGAGGGGTGGGAGCTAGGAGAGTTTTATCTGCCCTTGAATGTTTATATCTTTTCAGGGAGAAGCAAGGGAGGGAAGGGAAAAGAGTAGGGATACGAAGAATTTATGTCAAGGTCTTTATTCTTTTCTCCACTTTGAAGGGGGAGAGCTCAGTTCAAGTGTAAACCTCCCAACCCATTTACGCATACTGGGCCTTTCTCTGCCTGGGCGAGGGAACATCCCCTGTACTCTGTCTACCATACAGGCTGGACCCCTGAGCCAGGAGCTCCCTGCTTCAGAGAGCACCCCCACGGGATGGAGGAGGAGCAGGAAAGGCTGGCTAGCCCAACAGCCAGTGTGGGCAGGAGGAGCATAACTAGATCGGCCCAATTAGGAAACAAAACAATCCTAAAGAAAGAGAATAGCTCCCAGGCCGAGGGCCAGAGATGAATCCCAGCTCCCTTGTTCACCAGCTCTATGACCCTGAGGGACACTCCCGCACACTCTTTGGCCACAGCTCCCTCACTGAGGGAATCAGTAAGAGGGACCACGACCCCTGCCCTTTCTTCGGAAGACAAAGTGAGCAACTGACACAACAGTGGGAGCTTCATAAAAATATGCAAATGTATCTTCACTCTTGGATTCCCATTTCCAAAAGATCTCCACAGGGTAGGATACTAGTAACCCAAGATGTAAACGTTCAAGGATTTTCCAGCCTTTTCTGCAAAAGGGTGCAAAGGTTGACTCCAGAAGATCTTGAAACCTCGTCAAATTATGTATGACAAATGGTAGCATGGTCATTTTTCTGCGGAAAATGTTTACAGCCCCTAAAGTTAAAACTATTGGTCAGACTCAGGCCCCTCATCTTTCCCCAGTGTCCAGGAAGGAAAAGTGATTTGCCCAGTTATTTTCATTTATTTAAAAGCTATTTTTACACTTGGTGCTTAGGACACTCCTGCCTTATGGTTCTTTCTCTCCTTGCTGGAAGAACCATAAGGCAGGAGTGAATTAGCAGCTGCCCTCAGGCCTTCTCTCTCCATTCAGCAGCCCCTTATGCAGTAGATGTGCCTGGGCCATAGGCCCCAGAGTTTGCACTTGAAATCTCCCCAGGCTTGTGTAGTGCAATGGTGAGAGAGACCCCATATTTTGGTGTAAAACTAACGGTATTTAAGTGGTATGGAAATGAGATGGGGCTACAACTCTTTGATCTGTTCTCCACCTGTCTACTCTCATTATCTGCTCCACGCTGTTCCCCACGGCCACCTCTTCCTCCATATCCCCTCACTTAGATTAGTAAACAACACACTCATCATCGGTGACTTATCAAGAAAAGATCAAGGCTCTTTGGCCTTGTACCTATTCTAGGCTGTACACTAGCCAGAGCTGTCAGTGCTTAACGGTTTGTAGTAAAGTTAAGAGGAAAATCTCCCATCTGCCCTGCTGCGCACACCAAGGAAAATCTGCCTCTCTTCAGTCCGCTGCAATGGGAGATTCACACTCTCTATTTGGCTGATCATTTGGGCAGCCACCAACACCCATGTGCAAAGTAAAACTGGAGCCATTCTGTTGCCATGACTCGTAGTGCATTCTCTTCCAGCCTAAACGAGGCATCATAAATGTCTTGTTAATCTCTGAATCTCCAGCATGCAATACTGTGCCAGGCACAATAAATATACACTGAATAAATGAATATCTATGTCACATTGTCACAATGGTAGCAAAGCTATCCATGGCATTGTGACTATGAAAATACAGAGATGTTCTAAGGACCCCTGCACCTTTGGCCCTTTAATCGCCACGTCTGGGGTAAGACTGGCCTTTGGGTGCAGCTGGTATGAACCATTTGAATTAAATGGCTCATCAAATTGCCTCATACCTCCTAACGCCTGGCCCACAAATCACAGAGAATCTGCTTTCCAGAGTCTGCTCAACCTACCCCAAACCTTCCCATATCCCAAGGGACAAACACTCTAAAGAGTTCCAAACAGACTTCCAAATTCTTTTTTTCTTTTTACTATATAGCTGAAGATGGCCTTGAACTTACTATGTACTCCATGCTGGCCTCGAACTCATAGCTATCCCCCTGCCTTGGCCTCCCAAGTGCTGGGATTACAGGCACTTTGCCTGGCTACTTTTCCAAATTCTAAGGCTGGGGAGATCTAGTCACATTAAGAAATGTTCCACCTTGGAGTCAAGGTCGGATTCCATCCCTGCTATTCAATAGTATTTTCATGGCCTTAGAAAAGAAAGTTAACATACCTCACACAGTCAATTTGAAGAGGGCAGGGGCCCTGCATGTGTCAAGGACTTATTTTACACCAGATGTTCTGCAAGGTGCTTGACACGCATTATGTCATTTACTTATTGCAGCAATCCTATGAGATGAGTGTTACACTCTACATTTTATAAATTAGGGAGCTGAAACTCCATTTGTATGTAGCCCAGAATCACACAGCTACATAACTGGCAAGCCTTTGACAGACCAAGGCCCAAATTCTTAATGAATATTATAATCAATATATGTTAAACACCTTCTTCCCCATGTGGTTGAGGACACAGAGGTAAGTCTTGCAAGACAAGAAAATCCGATCTTATGTAAGGAACCTTAATATAGTCAAAATTATCCACCGAGAGGTTGAGCCAGGATAGAAGTGATCTTGATATTGGTTCTCAACTCTATCTTGCTAAGCCCTGGAAATGGCACCAAGAATCTGGGGATATGAAAAGGCCTCAGCTTAGGAAAGAAACGTCTCATTCCCTTTGTAGCAGAGGAAGCCAGACCAGGAAGGGAGCTGGGTTAGAGAGCCACTGTTTTAATTTCACCTCAGTGACATTAAGTGAGCAATCTTCTGCTAAAGGTCCATCACCAAAACAAGACTAGAACTCCACTGAGTTCCAGCCAGAGCTCCACGTTAGCCACCAGTCATCTAAAAGTCCAAGGCAGCAGTAACACACACCTTGCCTCCACACTCCACAGCATGTTCACCCAGGCTTGGCGTGCCTACCTCCCTTGTGTTTGGGGGAGCAAGAACCCCTAGCAATACTGTCTCACCTCCCCAATCCCTTCACCAATTCCTAGAACTACTTCCCACCCAAGATACTATAAGAGGTTACTGTGGCTCAGTGGAGGTGCTCTCTTCCTTCTCTCAAGGGTGAATAGAACCACCTCGGGAAAGATATACACATAGCACACACAGATAAACACACACACTCACAGGTGGAAAAATATTTGCAAAGTCCTAGGTGAACTTTGGCAGCTATCACATCAAATGCAAGAAAATATGCTGATGGAACAAATGATTTAAATTCAGCTAAGATGTAAGGGCCACTAACCATGTGCATGCACTGTGCCAGGCAGCTTGCCTATGCTATCTCATTGAACTCTTACTATTCTGTAGGATTATTGTCACAATATCAATTTTCAGATGTAGAAATTGAGGCTCAGGGAAGCAATATGGTTGCCCACACACAACTAAAGAGAGGCAAATTTGAGAATCAGATCCAAGACATCTTGAAACCAAAGTCCTTGACATGTCCTCATATGAAGCCACAACCACCTTGTTGGGGTAAATGCTTGGCTGACAGTGCCATCCCAGCAAAAACCACCAACTCACCAAGTCTGTACTGCTAAACCCTGTGATGTCTGGGAGCCTCCAGGAAAATATGGGAATGAGGTACCTTGGGAAAAAATCAGGAAGTCTAGGGAGTACGAGGTGCAATGGAATCGGATCACCTTCCTTGGATATTTTTGTCAATGGGATTCACAAGGCTGCAAGGTGTGAATGAGCAGTTGCTATATTAAAAGTTCCTGAAAAAGCTTCCCCCCCCCGCCCCGCCTTGGGCCTCAGTTCCTGAGAAAGAGAAGGGGGAGAAAACTGGAAGGTTCTGAGTCCCTTCTCCAGCGCCCCACTTCATCCTGCTTTTTCAGGAGCTGGGAAATTGGTAAAAGGATTGCCAACGCCACTACTCTTCCTCCTGTCTCTGGCAGCCTGACCCATCTCCTTAGTTGTTACCAGAGATGGGAGCAGGGAAGAGTATTCTCACAGGACAGCCATGAAGATGAAATCAGATTGCAAGCTACCTGTGAGAGTCATGACATCCAGTAAGTGCTCAATAAATGGTACCTCTTGTTTTAGTGGAGGAAGCCTTCCCTGAAGCCAGGATCCCCAGCTCTAGCTCCTGGAACTGCATGGATTCTAGCCATAGTTTTCTGTCTAGGAAATTGATCTTGCCAAATCCCAACCTCTTTGCCCATAAAGTGGAGTTATGATACTCATCTCTCTGTGTTGTGAAGATAAGGTCCTCACATAAAACATCTTTTGGGGAGCTGACAAGGAATGGACATTGTAGGCTCCTGGTTCTCTTCCCTGCTCATAAGCTCACTAATTTACCCTGTGGACATTGGCAGAGCCCGTAGAAGTGTGCTAGAATCTAGGAATGCAAGGAAAACAAGATATCATATTTATGTTGAAAATCTCACATATAATGCCACTTGGAAAGGAAGGCTGGGAGAACAAGTCAAATGAGGAAGAAGAAATAGGTATTGACTGATTGACTGATTGATTGACTCTACTGGGGATTTAACCTAGGGTATCCTGCATGCTAAGCAAATGCTCTACTGCTGAGTTATATCCAAGCCCTTTTTAAGCCCCTGCCTGGCAAGCGCAAGGTCCTGAGTTTGATTCCCCATACCAAAAAAAACCTCACCCCACCCCTTTTTAAATTTTTATTTTGAGAGAGTGTTACCAAGTTGTTCAGGTTGGCCTCAAACTTGTAATCCTCCTACCTCAGCTGCCCAAATAGCTGGCATAAAAAGGCTTTTAAAAAGTAATTGCAAGCTGGGTGTGATGTTATCCAGCACTTGGGAGGCTGAGGCAGGAGGATCACATGAGTGCAGCCAGTCTGGGCTATATAGTGAGTTCAAGGCCAGCCTGAATTACATAGTGAGACCCTGTCTCAAAAAAAAAAAAAAAAAGAAAGGAAAATATAAATTGCAGAATGAATGAATAATTCATGTATGAATAATAAAAGGAAATTCTTAAATGGTATAGAAAACCAGGGACCAGGAAGTTACCAAAAAAAAAAAAATAGAAGAAGAAGGAGGAGGAGGAGGAGAAGGAGGAAGATGAGAAGGAGAAGGAAGGAAGAGAAGAAAGAAAGAAAGAAGAGAAGAGAAGAGAAGAGAAGAGAAGAGAAGAGAAGAGAAGAGAAGAAAAAAAGAAAAGAAAAGAAAAGAAAAGAAAAGAAAAGAAAAGAAAAGAAAAGAAAAGAAAAGAAAAGAAAAGACCAGTCTGCCCCACTCAGGTCCCTGCCCAGCTGCCACTTGTAGGGAACCTACTCCAGTCAGGTCCCCATTCGGGCGCCACTCATAGGAAATCAGTCTGCTGGTTTGTCTCTGATGGTTGTCTGGAAGATGAACAAGGATAAAAGACAAAAAGACATGGGGTGAGTTTAGCATGTGGGGTCCAGGGGGCTCTTGCCTGTAGTAGGCTGAGGACCCTGAACACCTGGCTCACCTTGCTTTTATTCACTTAGACACAGGTACAAGCCATTAGAGTAGCAGAAGATTCATCCGCCTTTCTCCTTTGTGCTCACAGAGGAGGTTAATTAGGCCTCAATTCTCATTAGCTGGTCTTCCACAACATGGTGCGCACTTTGTGGCGGGTCCTACACGATTTACCTATATTAATATCATGCTGATGGCCACTCTGTGTGGAAGGCGCTTCTTAGCCCCACAGCATACTTAGCAGGCTACACATAGAGAGGCTTACATAACTTCAGTGGCAGGATCTGAATCCAGGCCATCCAGCTCCAGGATCCGTGATGCTAACTGTTCTTCTTGTCTGCCGAGCCTTGCAGTGTATCTGTGTGACAGCCCACAATCAGGGCAGGCGCTCTTATCCTCAGCTTATGGGCACTGAGACCAAGAGCACACATCTGGAAACAACTCAAGTTTTCTTTTAGCTGGTCCATGCTTCCTCCTACTACAACTATATCCCAAGTGTGAGGTGAGGAGTGGAGTGTTGAGGACAATAGAATCCTGGATTATTCAGCCTGAAAACAATCTGAGTGATCAAGCAGACCAACCGTTTCATTTCATACGGGAGAAAACAGGGAGAGCAGTTTGCTGAAGGTCACACAGCAAATTGGTAACTACAGTGCTAGTATACCATCTTCAGGCTGATGGCACCATGTTCTTCTTCAAAAGAGCCCAGAGCCTTAGCACCGGCAAAGGAGAGACACTTCAAGTCAGACAGTATGAATAAAGCCTCTGTTATGGTCTAGCAGCTCACTCCATTTTATAGAGAATACAAAAAGTTGTATCCTCTTCTTGCCTCTCTAGGAATATACTTCAGTAAACAGAACCAGGAGAGCTCCTGATGGCGAAGACGAGTGAGAAAGGAAATACTGTCAAGAAAAAGGAGTAGGGTGAAAAAATGGAGAGTGCTGGTAAGGGGTGATATGTTTATGACTCTTGGACAAGGTGGCACCTCAGCAGAGACCTCCAGAAGTTTGGGGGCAGCTGTGCAGACTATGGAGGAAGAGTAATGCAGACCTAGGAAAGCAAAGCCAGAGGCTTGACATGGCAGAAGGTGTGCATTTGAAGACAGTCTTGCTGGAGCCGAATGAACAAGGGGGAAGGCAGAAGAAAATAAAGACCGGAAGGCTGAGACGGGGACTTGCACGTCCCTTATAGGCTATGGAAAGGACCCTGGGCCCTACTCCGGGTACGGCAGGAAGCCATAGAGACTTCTCAGCAAAGGAGAGGTCTGATTGTGTAGCTCACCCCAGCTGCTGGGTTTAGAATGAACTTGGTTAAGGATGGAGGCAAGTACGAGAGAAGCTATAGCAGCAATGTAGACAGGAAGCCAGGCGCAGTGGCGCACGCCTGTAATCCCAGCTCTCAGGAGGCTGAGGCAGGAGGATAGTTGCAAGTTCGAGACCACCCTGGGCTACAAAGTAAGCTCAAGGCCAGCCTGAACTGCATAGCAAGACCCTATCTTGAAAAGACAAAAAAAAATAAATATAGACAGGAGAGCACCCACCCAAGAAAGAGTTTGGTGAGAAGTAGTCGGATTTGCAGTACACACCAAAGGTGGCACCAACAGGACTTAGACTGAGTGTGCACCTGAAGGAAAACAAAGGTGTTCAGCATAACTACAGGATATTGGCCTCAGCACCTGGCAAACAGTCACCCCTTTCCATGATAAGGAAATTCATGGCAGTACACAACCACGAGTTCACTCACCTGAGATGTCGTGTAAGGATTTTTATATTCTAGCCTCTCCATCATCCTAACTGTAGACAGCTGGGCACTGCTAAGGGGGACGTTCTTAGCCACAGACTGAATCAAGATAGCCCTTCTCATAAGATCCCATGCTCACCTAACTCCACCCAACCAGAAACCTCTGCCTCCTCAGAGGCAAACCCTGGCCTATCCTGGGAATCAAGGGCTGGAGCCCAAGTAGGGTTGGAGGCCAGACAGTCAGCCAGGCCTGGCCCTGATTTAATTATAGGATCAATCTGACCAGCTTCCCTGCCAACAAGAGTATCCCTGGGTCTCAACTTGGCCAGTCCCTAGGTTGTAGTTCCTGTGCTTGTCAGAGGGAGTTAGGCTCACATGCTGTGCCCTGGGTCATATCCAGAAGGCCTAGCAAGCTTGCCAGTGAGAGCTCCAAGCCTTAGAAAGTTCCATTCCACAGCTGATCTAAGACATTGAACTTGGGCACTAAAGCTTGCTGAGATTTGACCATCTAAAGTTTCTGAGAAAGAAAAAAGACCATAAATAGTGGACCTGGCTTCTCAGAAGCTAATCAAGGTGCAGGATTGGGGTGGAGGAACATTAAGTGCTGATCTAGAAACTCAAGCAGATACCCATTTCCAGACTACGGAAACACAGCAGACACTGCAAGGAACGCTGCATTTCTGAGTGCACAGTTTTACCCCAGCTTGCCTGGAATGATACAACGTGACATTTCAGACTTAGCTCAGGGACCTGGGTAGGATTGAGCCTGCAGAGCAGAAGCTCGTATTTTCTCCAAGAGTCAGTGTGGGAAGAGGAAATCTGATGACTTCAGTCTTCATAATGAGGCACCTGCCTTGGATTTCCCTCTGAGATACCCCTCACTATTCTCCAGATGAGCTTACTGGGACGTGGTGTATCTCCACAGCTATGAAATGTGGATGCATACAGACCATAGGCCCTTCCCCAGTGTTGTAAGATTATCTAGCCAAGGCCGCCTCACCAGGCCCATAGCCACCTCCCTCAGGACTCTGCCCCAAAGACAATTTATATCTCTTATTTTTGTTCAATTGTATAACTACTCTCAGGGCTTAGGTGAGCTGGATCAGCTATGAAGAAACAGTACATCAGGAGCAGAGATTGTCTGTCTCATTATATAGATAGGAAGCCTAAGGCAAGAATTAGAAAGGGACTTTTCTGAGAGCCTAGAGTAGGTGATAAAGGCAAGATCCCAGGATCTTGAACTCCCGGTTCAGTGCTACTTGTATTATCCACCTTATGGACAGGGTCACAGGATTTTCCTGCTCCCTGGTGCTGCTTCCCTAGTTCCAGGAGCTGTTTTGACCAGTAGCAGGCCCCTGCCAATGATTCCCCCCAGCCTTCCTTGATTTTCTCCTCTCTTTCCCCTTTCTGTATTAGGCAACTTTCCACCACTGTGACAAACTACCTGAGGAAATCAACTTAAAGGAAGGAAAGAGTTCTTTGGGCTCACAGTTCCAGAGGTTTCTTTCTGTCCATGGTTGCTTAGCCCTATTGCCTCTGGCCTGTGGTGCCATAGTACATCGCAGTGAAATTGCAGGGCAGAGGAAACTGCTCACCTTATGGTAACTGGAAAACAAAGAAAAGGTGGATGGGGCCAGAGGTCCCAATACCCTTCAAAGGCACAGCCCCAATGACCTAACTCCCTCCCAGTAGGCCCCACCTTCTAGAAGTTCCATCCTGTCCCAGTACTCCTATAGCCTAGTGACCAGTTCCTTAGTGCTCTCACCCAGCTTGCCAATGGGGAGAGCCAGGTATGGTGAGCTAGTACCACCCTGCTGTCCCAGGTAGAAGTTATAATCTTCTTCCTCCACTATGTCCTTATGATGAAGTTAGAATGCGCCAGACTCTCCCAAATATGCATCTCATTTATACATGGGGTTCAACACCCACCTTAACTATAAGGATAGGTACCTGTATTATACCTTCTTCTCACAGATGGAGAAACTGGGGTTCAAAGAAATTTCACCCCACTGGAAAATGCTGCATCCAGCTTGGGTACCAGATTCTACGACCCATGTTTCCTCTGACACACCATACTCCTGTGGGCAGTTTCAGGTGTGACAGAAGATTAGTCCCACCTGACAAGATCAGATCTTTTTGTGGAAAATGGAAAGACTTGACTTAGACAACATGATTTCCTATGGGCCCAGAGTACAGATCCTTAGAGAATTCTATGAAAAGCAGTGAGGGTGTAGCCTTTTCTGGGCACAGTTATGGAAGGGCTCCAGGGGCCCCCACTCACATGGGCCCTTCCACGGTCCTTTCTTTTCTCATTCTAAACAAACACTTTCTTGTGTTCTTACAAAATATTTCATAACAGCTGGTGACACTTGTAGTTCCAACTACTCAGAAAGCTAAGGCAGGAGGACTGCCTGATCCCAGGAGTTTGAGTTCAAACTTGGCAATAATGTGAGACCTCATATTTTAAAAAAATGTTTCTTAGTTCCCCTCAAAATATTTTTAAAAAAATACAAGTTTCAGGCCCACAAAACCAAGACTCACCTTTGAAAGTCAGTTGGACCTAGATTCAAACTGACATGAGCTGTGTGACACTGATATGATCACTTAACCTCTCTGAAACTGAGCCAGTCTATGAAACACTCATAAGAAGCTCACTGACACAGAGTCCTGAGAATTGCTGGTCTCCCTCTACTCCATCCATTTCTACAGAGACAGGTTATACTACAAACCCAAGTCCAGGTTTCTTCTAGATGAATATCTTGGAACACCGATGTCCACAAGAGCCACTTGGCACCTTTGGAGAGGCAGATCATGCTAGTGGGTTCCTGCCCTCACCTCAGGAGGCCCTTGGCTTAGTCCCGAGCCAGTGGGTCTTCTCTCTGATCCCCAGCACTTTACCACTGGCTATCAGAAAATGAGCAGCCCCAATTCACTTCTCCTCTACAAGCTGGCAGGAGGTGGGAATGGGGACCATCAGGCCCAGGAAAGGTGACCTTGGTTTTTATCTTCTTTCAGCATTTGGAGTGCACTCACATTCACCATCTCTTCCAAGCTTTAGGGTAGTGAAGAAGTGATTAACTTATTCTTCTTTGGCAGATGACAAAACTGGAGCCTAGAAATACACACACACACACACATACACACACACACACACAAGCTAGCTGAGGTCATTACCTGGCTGGATGGAAATTCTCATCTAAGCAGGGCTATGCAAAGCATTCTTGTCCCCTCAGGAGGCACAGCTATCCTGGGAGGTGGGAGTGTCCAACTGGTGGGAAATCAGCTCAGGTCTTAGTCACTTTCTTGTCACTGGAATACAGTACCCAAAACTCACAACTTCAGGAAGAGTTTTATTTTGCTTACAGTTTCATCCATGGTCAGCTACCTCTAAGGCAGAAAAGGAAAGGAAAGGCAAAGAAAGCTGCTCGTGTCATGGTGGCTGGGAAGCAGAGAGAGAAGGAAGGGGCCAGAAGAGAGATCCCCTTCCAGGCCACACCCTCCCTACCTCCTATCAGCACAGTGAACACATTGATAGGTTGATCTGCTGATAAGTACATTGTCCCACGACCCAATCACCTTCCAGAAGCCCAGTCTCTAAGCACATGAGCCTTTGGGGAGAATTCTGGATCTAAACCATAACACCTTATGCATTCCAGCACCTGCCAAGGTCTCTGACCAGCAGGTAGCATAGCCAAGAGGGAAGCCTAGACCCTGATTCCTGGTCTGGCACCTGGATCTGCCCTACTGGACTTGGTAGACTTTGGAATTGGCCATAGAGAGACCTGATCAATCATGCAGCATTGTGGTCAAAAGTAATACAGGCCACAGGCCTGGGTCAGAAAGTATAGTGGCAAAAGCAGTAGTGGTGGACATCTTCAGTGTTCCGGACACTACACCAGATGTTTTGCATACACTGCTGACAATCCTCACAGCCATGCTGTCTAGGGACACACTCCATTTCACAGGCAAAGAGGCTGAAACACTGAACAAATGAACGAGTGGCTGAAGGTGGGGTAGTTAGGAGGTGCTGAGCAAGGAAGAGCTGCCAGTGTAATCTCTATCGTCAGTGTCCTCCTGTCCTCAGCTTTGATATTGTCGTCTCAACCAGGTCCCATCAAAACAACTCCCGTCTCAGCAGGACTCGGTGTTCTTGGCCTCTGTACTCTGTTTATTTTCTTCTGAGCGTTTATCACAATGCACAGTTTGCTTCCTGCACTTATTTGCCTGTTTATTTTCTGACTCTCTCACCAGAACATAGGCTCTGCGAAGACCAAGATGGTGGTGCCTTTCTTGATTTCTGCAGAGTCCCTAGAACAAAGCCTAGCAAACAAGAGTCACTCACCACATACTCACTGAATGAGCAAAGACTCTTGGCATTGATCAACAAGATTCTGGCCAGAGAGTAATGCATCTGGCTAAGCTGGGGCATGTAAAGCAGAAACTCTGCTGGCCTGGTGTGGCAAGCAAGCATAGATTTTGGAATCAGCCAGATCTGTGGTCTAACCTCAAAGTGACTAGCTCTGTGGCCTTGGGCTAGCTGTACCCATGACTTTCAGGTTAGTTAGATGGGACACTTTGTACTTGCTTTCAAAGACCATTGTGCTGATTAAATAAGACACAAGAGAAAGAGAATGAGCACCAAAATGTACACCAGAGTATCCTGGCTCTTATACAGAAGCAGCTTCCCTCCCCTTATCTACTAGCAACGGGTCTTAGAACTCCAGGCTGGGAAAGGTCTGAGGCGGTTGCTGCAGCCCAGCTCAGAGCCTGTCACTGCACTCTCACCCTGTGCATGCAGCAGTCGATTTCAAACTATGTAAATATGCTGGGCTGCCTCCTCAGCAAGGGAACAGCTATACTTAGTGCAATTTGCATGTATTTTAAACTGACTTGTTCTAGGCAAAGAAGCCGATTCATGAATTTAATAACACTCACAGATTTCCAGGATGTCAGCACTGGAAGAGATGTCAGATACCATCTAGCGCAGCCCCTCACTTGGCAGAAGAGGATTCTGGGGGCAGGGATGGGTCCAAGGTCATGCAGCTGGGAGGGAACAGGGTTGACAGAGATCCTTGGCTTCTGGTGCCATCTCCAGAGCTCTTTTTAGGGCTGTTTCTTTTTCACTCTATCTTCTCCCAGCACCCATTCAAGGAGGGTATGAATTTTCAGCCTCAGACCCTCGTGCTGCCTTGACTCAAAGGGAGAACACTGGCTCTAAAGTGGCCGAAAGATGAGACTGCTGGGGTGGTCTGGGGGCCAGCTGGAGAGTAGCCATGTGCAAAGGAGAGAAGAGTCCAATAAGGACCTAGTTCACGAACCCTTCCCTGCCTGGGCACCAAGTGGCCCATACAATGAAGTCTTGTAAGCATCCCCTCCCTTCCCTTAACAGCCCATTAAGATGATGCATTAGGCCATCCAGGGATTTACCTAGAGCATATTTTTAACTTCAGTTGACAGCTTTTGCATCTGCCTGCCCAGAGAGCCTTCTCCCTTCTGGTAACTGCACACCTCTTTGCTTTATGGGAACAGTCCTCCTCCGTGGAATCCATAGCTGTCAATCAAGAGGCCCTAAGGGTCTTGCCACAGGGTTGGGCTTGTGACCCAGATCCGATCTAGTCAGTGGCCCAGGAGTAGTCATGTGACCCTTTTAGAAGGATGAGACACATGCCAAGGGAGAGATAGTGTTGCTCTTTTCTCTGTGGGCTGATACAAGCCCAGTGTTGATAGCAGCTGGCTTTGCTGCCACAAGGAGAAAGCCTGCCTGAGAAAGTTGTCAGCACAATGGAAGAAAGCCCAAGACCAAGATGCAGAGACAGTATGCTGAAGCCATCGTTGAAATGCCTGGATCCAGCTATTCCTGAGGCCCAGCTAGCCTCTTCTGGGCACCCCCACTTCCTTGAGCTGATCGGACTGGATTTCTGTACTTGCAGCTGAGCTCCTGACTGAGACACTAACATACATCATCTCCTGAGGTAAGTAATCCATGAAATGACTTCCTGCCACACAAGAATGCACTTCGTTGCAGGAAAGAGCAAAACTGGCCTTCAGTTTATGGAGTTTTCCTTGTAATTGAATGTACCTGGTGGTAGATATTGAATAATTTTGTTATGTCAATGATTTTCTGAAAAGTATTATTATTGTTATTAGTATTGGTAGCTCTAGGACAGCGATTAGAAACTGAGGCTCATAATGGTCCAGGACCTTCACCAAGATCAGAAGTTACAACAATTACACGTAGGAGATGTTCTCAAATCTAGATATTTTGCCTCCAAATGCACTAACAAAATATAAATATAAAATAATGATGATTCTTACTACAATTATTAAGCATTTATTGTGTGCCGGACACTATGCTAAGCATATGTGGACTGCTCCGCCCAACACCCTCAAAACTTGACAGGAGAGAAAACTGAGGCACAGAGTATTTAGATAACTCACCAGCTAACTGGGGGGCAGTAGATGTCATCTCAGCGCTTTAACCTCTAACTCCAAGATTCTAGATTCTGTGGGTGAAGTTGAGTCCATGCTGCTGACTGCCTGAACTTACTGACTGAACCTGAATGTCCTCTTCTCTCAGCTTTTCTCATTCTGGGCTCAGGAGAGGCCTGTCATCTTAGTACTGGCACCAGTATTGCAGTTGAAGATCAGAGACTGGAAGATTTGCGTTGAAGATTAGAGCAGACCTATCTGTCTACTGAGGCTAAGCTGGCCAGTCTCACTCAGACGGTCCCCTGGATCTCCACCCTCAGGACTGAAGACCCAGTGCCAAGGCTGCTTCTGACACCCACCTTCCTTGAGTCATTGTTCTTGCTGAAGGACTAACACACTGAACAAAGATAGCAGAATCCTGCCTGGGGCTATCCAGAGCTGAGCCAGCAGTGGTCTCCAAATTCCCCTCTCTCCAGACCTCCTAATTCCACCCCACTTCTCTGGGAGCCCTACCTGGAGGCACAGTGGGCTATGAGTCCCCAGGGGTGCAAGTCATAGCTCTACTGCATTTATTTACAGAATGAAAACAGTGCCCGCCTGGAATAGTGGCACACTGCCTACCTTCCAGGAATAGCTCGGTGACCTAGGCCAAAGAGTCCCCTTATTTGGCAGAGGGAAGAAATCTTCACACAAAACAGAAGAATGGTCCAGAAGTGCTGTCCTGTGTCAGGACCACCTCTCTTCAGACTCTAAGCCCCACTCTCCCAGAAAAGATAGTTCCTGCCCCTGCCCATCCCCCTAGATCTCCCTCAGGGTGACAGTCCATGAAAAGACATGTTCTAAACAGAATATACCCACTTGGGATGCCCAAGAGAAATGCTGGTACTTTCTTGCCAAGAAGGAATTTGGCCTTTGGTCACCTCATCAGCCAAACAACTTATCAGGCTGGGACTGGCCTGAAAATGCCAGGCAGCCTTGGAAGGAGACACCAAGGACAGGAGACACAGATGGCTCCATCAGGACTGCATCAATGAGATTCTTCCTTGGTGGCTACCAGGGTCATTCTGTCTGCTCCCCAGCCCCACTTCCACCAGGAGTGAGAACTTTAAACTCTGTTTCATAAAGCTCGGAAGGAAGAACAATACCGTGGATTTGCTCAGCCCCCAGGGCGAGAGTCAGCCACCCTTGGGCCTCATATGATTCTACCTTTAACCAAATGTCAGCCTTCCTCCCTCCTTCCATTTGCCACCTCCACCCAACAGGTCTTGAGCACTGGTAATGTGAGGCAACTTGCTGGAGTGGACGGAGCGCCAGGATTAATGTTCTGCCTGTATATGAATAAATAGAGGCAACAGAGTATGACCATGAGCAGATAATTTAACCTTTCTGAGCTTTGGTTCCCACATCCATTTAAAAGGGATATACCCTCCTTGACAAGTGGTTGTAAAATTTAGAAAAAATTATATACAAAACTTTTATTATATATATATGTTTTATTTAGTGATATATAAGGTGTATTATTTATGAGATATGTGTGTATATATATGTGTGTATATATATATACAGAGAGAGAGAGAGAGAGAGACAGAGAGAGAGAATGGTTATAACTACTCAATAAAAGCCACTATTTTTGTATCCTTTTTAAAATCTTATCCTTCCAAAATCCCAGGTTTCATCTCATCCACTCTCATACCCACTGTCACTTCCCTAGATACTTACCCACTTCTTAGGCCCAGTCCAAGCTCCCACTTCCTGAAGCTTCCCAGAGACAGTGTCACAGTCCCAGATGCCATATCCTCTCCCTCAGCCTGATGTGGTGGCGCACACCTGTAATCCCAAGAGCAAGCCAGGAAAATTGCAAATTCAATCCCAGCCCGGCCAACTTGGTGACTTAGCGAGAATCTGTCTCAAAATAAATGGCCGAGAATGTAGCTTACTGCAAATGTCCTGGGTTCAATCCCCAGGGCCATAAAAGAAAAAAGAAAAGAAGAAAATCTTGAAACTCAACATTAAGAACATTAAGAAAACAAACAACCCCCTCCCAAAACAGGCAAAATTATTTGACACTTTACCTAATAAAAGATATATGGATGGAAAAGAAGCACATGGAAAAGTTCAATTAATTGAGTTATTAAAGAAATTATAATTAAAAGTGCAATGAGATACCACTACACACCTATCAGCATGGTAAAGATTTTAAAAACTCCTGACAATAGCAAGCACTAGTGAGAATGGGGAGACACTGGACCCTCATATCTTGCTGGCTTCAAATTGCTATGGCTACTTTGGAAAATGATTTAGCAGTTCCCTAGAAACCAAACATCAACTTATACATAACTTAGTAATCCCCCTCTTAGACATTCACCCCAAAGAAATGAAAACAATTGCTTACATAAAACCACTACACAAATGTTTATGGTAACCTTATTCATAATCCCTATAAAAATTGAGAACAGCTCTGATGTCCTTAAATTAGTGACTAAAATATACAATAGAGTTTCACTCAGCAATAAAGTGAACTATGCAAACAGTGACACCCATGTGTCTCAAATGCATTTTGCTAAACAAAAGAAAATGAATCCCAAAAGCCATAAAATAAACCCTTTTATTTCTATAATTTTCTGGAAAAAGACAAAACTATTAGGTTGAAGAACAGATCGGTGGTAGGCAGGGATTAGAGCTGGCCGAGGAAAGGAACTGACTCCAACAGGTAACATGAAGGAACTGGTCAAGGTAATTGAACAGTTCAGTGTTCCAGTGGCTGTCATGGCTATATTACACTTTATTTGCCAAATTCACAACAAAAAGTAGATTTTACTGACAGCACAAGGGGAAACTGTGGTGACAGATACCTGAATAGAATCAGTGGAAGAAATGTGAAGTGGTCAGAATCTGGAATACATATATTTTGAAGCTAGAATCATTTTGACTAAAGAACTAAAAGTAAGGTATGAATGAAAGGATAATTTGAAGGGCTTCGCCTGGACACCTGGGTTAATTTACTGTATTGGGAAAAAACAATGGAAGAACAGTTCAGGAGAATTCAGATTTTTGTCAAGTTACCATTATACAAACACAGGCTTCTCCTTTACAGCACTCAATCTCAAGGAGAGGAAAATAACGCTCCCAACATTCTTAGAGAAGGACTGTGTAATGTCAGTGGACAGATATCCCCACACATGTAAACTCAGGGATCTTCAAAAAAAAAAAATCTAAGGGACAGTAAGTTCACACACACTAATAGTGAGTCAAATAACTCAGAGGGCAAAATTGTGGTTAAAACCCATACAAGGGGGCTGGGGATATAGCTCAGTGGAATAAGCGCTTGCCTGGCAAGCGCAGGGTCCTGAGTTCGATCCCCAGTACCGCAAAAAAAAAAAAAAAAAAAAAACCCATACAAGTAACGGTGAGCAACTCATAGTAGTCCACAGTGCATAGATCAGACAGAAAGTACAGCTATAGAACAGAAAGTAAATGTTATTAACTTAAATAAATGTGAAAGTAATACACTTAACATCTTACATTGTGGAAAGGGAGAAGAGAACAGAACAGTGTGCTAATTTTCACTAATTTTACTATGCCAATTTCACTAGAGAGAGTCTACCATTGGAACTTTGCTTACAACTTATTTTATTCTCTAAATATTCATATTTTTCTCTTAAATTGAAGGTTATTTTAGAAACTAGTATTTCTTGTGGTGAAAAACATTTATCTGATGTTTTGAATTTCCTTCTGCCAATCCTCGAGTCTCTTATTCTCCTTTTAAAAATTTCATGTAAATGAAATTTTGTTGAAAATGCCCCATACAGCTGGGTTCTATCTGGCAAGATCATTTTCCTACTTCTCCCATCCAAGTACTAACCAGGCCCGACCCTGCTTAGCTTCTGAGATCAGACAAGATCAGGCACATTCAGGGTGGCATGGCTGTGGATCATTTTCATATTTCTCAATGTACCCATCTAGCTAATTCCTCTCTATGATTACCTGCATGGAGAGAGGCATGCCCAAAATGCTGAGTGCAGATTATCAAGGGTAATTCTTTAGGGGGTATTATGAATAGCATAATTTTTCCCAAACAAACGTTTTATATTACAACCAACTATTTATGAACAAAAGAGATGACTGGTTTCAATAGCACATACAAATGCTTCTGGGTCAGTAAAGAACAGTATGTGAAGGCTCCAGGCAAAAATAAATAGAAGAGCTCCCTTGGACATAGCCTGGCTCCCTACAGGAAAGCCAGTCCTCAAAGTCCAGAGCGCATCCTGGGGAACTCAGGGTTTCCCACACTAGGGGAATCTGGTGGTGCTGGGTTTGAGGTAGAGACTGGCATGTGGCCAGGGCAGTGTGCAGTTGAAGGTGAGAGAAAAAAGGGAGGATGTTTACTCATCTATTTCTAAGCTCACTGTGGACAATTTCCACTTCTTGTCTTCAGCTGCAATGCGCATGAGCTTTTAGAAGAATGAGAAATGAAAACAAGTGTGATCTCTGAAAACAATACCACCCAGCTATAGCAAGATTCTTTCACCATGGGCCAGAAGAATAGGTATGTTCTGACACCAGGAGGGCACTCAGCAGAGCTGCTCACAAAGTCTGGGGACTGACTCAGAAAAGCCTCCGGGGAGGCAGGATTATGAAGGCTGCTTCAGCCCGCTTATGGCCCTGCTCTGATCAGAAGTTCCCTGACTCTTTGGATGAGGGAATGTACAGTGTACTGATCAAACCTGACATGACATCAGGCAAAAAGATGTCAGAGTCCATCTTTTAAAAATCCAATAGACTAAAATGATGGGCTGCACAGCAACAAGGTAAGCCAAATAACTTCAAAACAGGGAATGTCTAGCTTGGGAGCATTTCTTCAGGCAATGACTTCAGAGCTTCAGTTGACCTGTCTCCTTACAAATCGATTGTGTGATATTGCTCAAAAAAACATTACTTGCAGATTCCCAAACACATTGTCCTCACTTGGGCATTTGAGAACACGCTGTTTCTTCTGCCTAGACACCCTTCACCTTTGTTTTCAAGACACACCTTCCTCAAGGCTCAACTGTCAGTCAGCAACCTCAGAAAAGCCCCTACTACCCTTCCATGCTACCTAAATCATTACTCTAAGCACAGCATAACTTTTAACCAAGTGTTCTTTGCAGTTAAACTCTAATATTCTTTGCTCTCTATATCCCCCTGATGGAATACAGCACCTGTACATAATGACCAGTGAGTAAATGATTGATAAATGAATGGATGGGAAAATGAATGAAATACAATGGGTTCTTCAACTGGAACAGCAAGATCTTGCAACAAATGACCCAAGTTCAGTGACACATCCTCACTAGTCTACAATCTCCTGGTATTTACAAGCCTTAGCACTAATCCCAAACTCGGAGAAAGAACCTTGGGATTATTGGTGTGTCTGAGTTTTCTAGGTAAAGCTGAAGTTCATCAGCTTAGTTTTCTCACAGGTAAAATAAATACATTGATTTGACAGCTCTGGCCAGGGACAGCTTGATGGGTGTACAGAGCAACTGCACAAGGTCCCATCCTGAGAGGTGCCTATACCTGACTTATCTTTGTCACTGCTGTCTTGAGATTCTTAATTTTTTTTTTTTTAGCGAGGTGCCTTGCATTTTGCTTTTGTACTGGGCCCTGCAAGTTACGTAGCTGATCCTACTCACTTGTAAATACAAAAGAAACATTTTTCTTTTTACTATAACCTTAAACCATCTGATGAATATTAAAATTGAGCCAACTTGAATCTCATCTTTGTCAATTTATTGGACAAATACAATCCTATGATTTGCATAGTTGCCATCAGAAAATACACACTACTTGACCTCTTTTTCACTCACTGTTTTGCATGTACATCCTTGTTCTTGCTTGCATGGTTAGCATATTTGTCACTGTTAGTCATTATATCATATTCTGGAATGTAAATACACCATGAGCTTTAAGCACAACCCCAATGTCTGGGCGATTGGGTTGCTGCCAATTTTTATAAATAGCATTTCTAAAAGCAAAAAAGTACAAATTACTTTCTTTTTTCCCTTTTGGGTTATTTCCTTGGCGTACGTTCTCAGAAGTGGAATCATGAGGTCAAAGTGTAGGAATAATTTTATAGCTCTTGAATATTACTAGATTCTTCTCTTGAAAAACTGGATCCATTCACAGAGCCCTTGGAAATGTATACATTTAACTGCTTCTAAAGATCTGAAATAATTATTTGTAACTAGTATAATGATATCTTCAAATTGAAAACAGCTTAACTGTTTATCAGTAAGGGAGAGTTTTTAAAGCATGGTAAAATTGTATGTCCTTTGTATAATTGGTCAGTAAAAGTCTGTTCTTAAAGACAGTCAAATCTCCTGACCTGGCTCATGGTCAGTTCTCTGTCCCCAGCCTCAGCCACTCTAGGTTCCACAGTGATCTTAAGTGTGGATTCTCCTGAGGGCTAAAGGTCTTTGCCCCCAGATCTGCACTACAGATGCAGACAGGACGGGCAGGGGTTCTGGTGCCCCCTCTCCAAACTGTACATCTCTGTGGCCCTCTGGTTTTTACCTGAAAGCCAAGGACAATAACCTCAAATTGCCTCCCAGAGTTGAGAGAGGATACCATAAACTAAATCTAATGCAGAAAGCAGGTTGTCTTAAAGACTCTTTCCAAATTAGGTGTTGCATTGTTTTCTGGGAAAAGTTGGCTGTACAGAGCTACCAATCAACACTAACTAGCCTGTGAAATCTCAACCACACTCAGATATGAAAAGCAACTGTGAATCCCTACTACATGCTATAAGCTATGTGCCTCTGGGAAGGAGGAATCTAACCTGTACCCACTCTCCCCTCTGTAAACGGAACAGTAATACCAGTACCTATTTATTCAGCAAATGTTGAGAAAGAACTTGCTACGAGCTGGGCACTTTCCCAAGTATTTAAGCAAATTAACCCATTTACTCACCCTAACGATGCTGTGCAGTAAGGAATAGCCCCACTGTACAGCTGAGGAAACAGAGCCACAGAGGTTGAGTAACTTGCTCTTCAGTCACCCAGAAGGCTAGTGATGCAGTCAGAATTACTCCAGCTCGCCGGACGCAAAATAGACCCAGGACATCACCTACCCTGAGTCCTTCATTTTTGAAATAAGGGCACTAAACACTCATCAGAGAAGACAATCCTCCCCCACCCCATGAAAGGACACAGTGTGCAGTGGTTGAGCGAGATGGAAACCAGGCCTCTCGCTCCTGAAGCAGCTCTCTATATCATGTCTCCCGTGGCCCCTCCACTGCCTGTAGGTCCATGAGAGAACTGAGAGGCTAATTCTGCAGGTTTCTGTGGGTGACCCTTAAGGCCCCCAGCCAGAAAGACCCAAGCAGAGAACTGAAAAGTCTTAATGCTGATGGAAAATCAGACTGGACAGCCCTGAAAAATTCAAATTGAGACTAGTGCTTTCTGGAGAAACACCAAACTCATCATCAGCTCTGGCCAACAGATCAGTTTCTTTCAGGTTATTTCTGTCCAGAGGAGCTTAGGGCTGGACAAGACAGACCGCTAAATCAGATTTCTCTTAAAGAATCTAATGCAGAGGGACAGAGGAGGAAGGATTCTCCAAGGCCCATTTCATCGACCCAGGAGAGGCACTTTCCACCCGGACTGGTGCCAGACTGGGTCCTTCCATCCCGTCCCACAAGTGCCACCTAGCACCTCCCCCAGTCTTCCTATAGCTAGTTCTCCCTACATGAGGACCCTACTTGACCCCTTCTGAGAGGAATTCTGTTGCTCCTTCTCCCTCCTCTACCTCTGCTGATATGCACCTTCTTTGAGCATCTGCAGTTATAAATAAATGATGTCTGGATTGATTAGAGGATTGGCTTTCCCCCTAGCAACAGCCCTGAACTCTTGGTTCTGAAATCTTGCTGCCCAGTAGCACCACTCTAATTTCACTTTGCACTGGGACATTAGCGAAAAGAGTCCTCACCTGGGAATGCAAGATCACTAAACCTGGAGTCAAGAAATGAGGCCAAAGTCTTGGTTATGCCTTGGACTCTCTGTGTCCTTGACAAAGTCAGTCATCTCTATGAGCTTCAGTTTGCTCCAGGAAAGGGGATAGTAATTGCTATCTTCCTTACAGAATTTTGGAAGTAGCGAATGACATAACTGTGAAAAGACAGTAAAACGGTGATGCCCTGCAGAAATGCTGTACACTGTGGCTGCTCAGCTCAGGGACTGGAGGAAAGTCCTGTCGGTTGCTCTGAATTTTGCCTTCTATCTCCATATTAGGGAGAGTCAGCCCTGTTCCTCCTCAGTGTCCCCCAGTACTGCTTTAGGTGTAAAATAGCATCCATACACACAAGGACACTTTTAAACAATAAAATGTCCTTCCCCTCTGATAGTACGTAGTGATTTTAAATGACCCTTGTGGAGAGTTTTAAGTGAAAAATTCAGAGTGCAAAATTGTATATATACAAGGAGAAGCACACAGGACAGACTGAAAGAAAAGATGGCAAAGCAGTGCTAGCAGATATCTTCGATAACTAGGATTCTTCATCAGCTTTATGAACCTTTTTTCTACAGTGACCGTGTATTAATAACTAACAGAAGGGAGGAAATAAAATTTTTTCTATTTTTTTAAAGTTGTTTAGAAGTCTAGGGGCTGGGGATATAGCTCTGTGGAATAAGCGCTTGCCTAGCAAGTGCAGGGTCCTGAGTTCGATCCCCAGTACCGCAAAAAAAAAAAAAAAAAAAAAAAGGTAGAAGTCTTATTCTCCAGTTGCTCAGATACACTATGACAGCCAAATCAATGCTGATAAAGGAGGCTGTGCACAGTGGAAGAAGATCACAGGGCACCTGGCAGGGAGAAGGGAAGGTTACCAAACAAATAGCCAGCTTGGAGCCATAGAAATACATACCTGGGACTCACACGCCACTTACAAGACAGCAGAGCTAGAAGAGAGCTCAGAAACTCCTTGCCACCCTCACCCTTTCATTCCCACTTTCCAGATCAAAATTCTGAGGCAAAGGTGGGGAAAGTGCCTTGTCTGAAACCCTAGGTCTCTCATCTCCTGCTTCCAGCTTTATGTCTTTGTTATGGTTGATACATTGTGTCAACTTGGGGAGACTAGAGGTTTTGCTGAGTGACTCAGCAGGAAGCCAGGGTGCTTACTTTGTACACATCCTGAGCCTGTGGAAGAGGAGGGCATGGAGACTGTGTGAGAGCTGCACACCCCCTGGGTGGGGGTAGGCTGTTTACAAGGTAAGGGAGAAAAAGAGGCTGCCTGCCACCATTCCTCCCTTTTACTCTTGTGGTTTTTGCTGTGCTCTGCTGCCATGAACGTTTGCCCACTGCCATGTGCCACTCTGCCTCTGAAGCAGCCAAGTATGGACTGAAACCTCCACAAACTGTAAGCTAAATAAACCTTTCCTTCCTTCATTTTGGGTGTTGGGTATTTCTTCTCAGCAACCAGAAAAAAGTAACCAAGACAGTCCTTTCTGGGGGCTGTGATCTGTTTCCCCTGCTTCTCAGTTCTCTGACCAGACCATCTGCCAGAGAATGAGAATCACTAACAGGGATTTGGGCATAATAAAAATCAAGCTGTAAATATGTCATATCTGTTATATCTGTGCACGTGCCAGTCCACAAACTCTGTTCTTTTTACCCTGTTCAGTGCTCTTTTTCACTAGAATGTGTAGCCCCTAAAAGCTAAAGTTTGGTCAGTGATGTAGCTCAGTGGCACAGCTCCTGTCTGGCAAGCACAAGGCCCTGACTTTGATTTCTGATACCCAAAAAAAAAAAAAAAAACTAAATGAATTCATAAAACATAAAAGTAATAATCAGTATTGTAATTTAATAGGTTATTATTATAGAAGGAATTTCTAAAATATGTGGAACACGTACAATAGTCAAAGACTTGATGTCTTAATATGGTTTAAATGTAAAATGACTGTGATCCTCTTGCCTCAGCCTCCCCAGTTCTGGGATTAAAGGTATGCCCCACCACACCTGACCTTGCCCAGTCTTTTTGGGGTTTGAAATCGGGAATTGAACTCAGGACCTTGTGCTTGCTAGGCAGGCACTGTGCTGCTGAGCTATATCCCCAGCCCCAGACTTTTTAATGATAGAATATCACATCATCAACATCAGTAGTTATTTTGTAAAGTTAGTTTTATTTTTTTTAGTTAGTTTTATTTTTAAAAATCTTTTTATAACCTAATGCCCCCTTAGGATCTTCTCCATAAAATCTAGTTTCATTGCTCCAAGTCTGGAAGATGACTTAGAATGTTAGGTGTAGAGAGTCTGGATAACATAAACTGACACTGGAAACAATCAGTTTTGGAAGAGCATTTCACATTACTTCAGTGTTGTCAATAAAGAAGCCTGAATGATTAATGAAAAACAGGTAAAATGACCCCCAAAAGCCTCATCTGTTCAGAGGTGGGGATTTTGGAAGGTGCCGGAATTGTGGGGGTGTCATAGCTGACTTGCTGTGGGGAGGGTGAGCCTAGTTATAGGCCAGTCACAGAGTGTGTGACGTGGAAGAATATATCTCCCTTCTCTTTTTTCTGTCTGGCCACTATGATATGAGCAAATTTTCCTCTGCCTGGACCCTTCACCATGCTGTTTTTGTCTTCTAGCCATCCAGCCAGGATGTGAACCAAAATTAACCTCTCTCCTTTCAGTTTTGGGTGTTGAGTATTCTGACCCAGCAATGAGAAAGTGAGTAGGACAGATTTTAGTACCAGGAGTAGGGCCATGGCTATGATTATCTGACCATGTGATTTTAAAACATTTGGAACTGGTTTGTGGGAGAAGCTTGGAAAGATTTGGACTACAGAAGCCCTAGAATGCTGTAAACCAATCTTGACGGAAGAATCTTGTCAGAGCTCAGACCAGAATGCTTATAAAACAGTAAAGCCCATAGTTCTATGCCCAGCGGCCAGGGCAAGTTGTAGCCAGTTGTGAATTCCAAAAGGGTTCGATGGCCCTGCCCCTAAAGCATTATGAGTTGCAGCTCTCATGGCCTGTCCCTGTTGGTGGGCTTAGTTCATTACCTGCAGATGATAAAGACCAAACTTAGGAGATTTCAGTCTTAACTCTGGTCTGAATTGAACTCACAACCTTGCCCTTGGGAGGCAGGCACTGTGCCATTGAGCTATATCCACAGATCCTGGTCTGAACCCTGTTTATCCTCTTAGTTTTGAAATGAGAAGTTTTACCCTGTGCCATGGTGTTTTGACAGTGTTTGACTTTCTTTTGATGTTTACAGGTGCTCACAGGTAAGCATATGCCTTTGCCTCTCACAGGAGACTTTCTACTTGGGCTTTTCAGCAGTGCAGGAGCTGTTAAAATCTTAGCATCTCCTAGAGATGAACTAATTGCCTTTTGCATAAAAAAATGTGTATATATTTTTTGAGGATCAGGAGCAGAGTGCTATGGTTTAGATCCAGAATATCTTCAAGGACTGTATGTGTTCAGAGGCGGGGCTTTTGGAAGGCACTTGGATCCTGGGGTACTATTGCTGACTTGCTGTTAGAATGTGGGGCCTGGTGAGAGGCAGTCTCTGGGGATGTGGTCTGGAAGGGCATCTCTCCCTCCCCAGCTCTTCCCTTCTCTCTCTACTTCCCGGCCACCTAACTGACGTGAGCAGCTTCTCCTTCACTCAGGACTCATACCATCTTTCTGCCTTGTAGCTAGCAGACCATCGACTGTAACTATCAGCCAAAATAAACCCTTCCTCCTCTCACTTGTGGGTGTTGACCATTTTGTCCCAGCAAAGAGAAGGCACAAACAATGTACAACCAATGCCTACAAAGCAATTTCTGAAAAGATGATACAAATTTTTAAAAATGGATAAGGAATATAAAGATACAACTAACAGACGAAGGAATATAAGTAGCCAAAAAATATATGGTGAGACATACTCAACATTAAACAGCCGGTTTACCCACTGTAGAACTGGACAGGGGGGCTGAGGAAAACTTCATTCCTTACAAATGTACAGTATCTCTGTGTGATTTAACTGTATTATTACAAACATTTTGAAATTTTAAAAATTAGACTTCCAAAATATAAAAATAGTTAATCACATGATTTCCAAGGTAAACATTTCTTTGATGTTTGCAATTATCTTTAGCTTTATTTATCTGTATTTACCTTCATCCAAGACATCGTTAATATGTCCCAACAACAAAAACTTGACTCACGACATGGCCAAAATTAATTCCAGGTATCTCCAAAAGCTAAAAGTGAAAAGCAATTTTAAAATGCTACATAAAAATAGAGGAGAATCTTGTTGTAGTGTTGGACCAGTAAAACACAATATTAAGTAAAACATAATGCTCCAAGTCACACACACAAAAATAGTTGGCAAATTATATATTTACATGTTAAAACTTGCCCTTAATATAATATTTTTAAAGCCAGTGTGGTCATGCACACCCAGCACCCAGGACATTGAGAAAGGAGGATCACCCACAGTTCAAGGCCAGCCTGGGCTACATAGTAAATTCGAGGCCAGCCTAAGTTACAGAGTAAGACACCGTCTCAGAAAAATAAAAATAAAAAATAGTGTAAAATACTTTCAAATAAAGTTAGAATACAAATGAGAGGATAGGAGAAATATTAGTTAATATATGTAACACAAAAGAATTATTCATTTTTAGGTAATAACAAAATCAATGATGAAAGAACAAATATCAAATATACATAAAAATGATAAACATTATAAAAATGAGTTCAGTAAAAAAAATTAAATCACCAACACATCATTTTTAAAATGTTACACTTTGTTTATATCTAGAATACCCCAAGCCAGGTGTGGTTGTACACACCCACGATCCCAGCACTGGGGAGGTTAGGGCAGGAGGATCACCATGAGTGTGACAATAGCTGGCACTAATAGTCAGACACTGTCTCAAAAAACAGAAGCAAAACAAATAATTACAATACCCCTAAATTCAACTAAAGTGGTTAAACTTATAATCCATTAACATTATGGAATAATGTAGATGTTTTAAAAGTAAGGCCAGTCTACATGTACAAAGGTGAAAAGATCTCCAAAAATAGTTTTTGGAAAACTATGCTGCAGAACAAACAAATGACAACATATTGGCATTTATGCTTAAAAGATTTCTATCTGTTTTTGTTTATGTACTTAGATGTGTAAATGTGTGGGCAGACCCTAAAATAACACACCAGCGCAGTAAGAGTGGTACCCTTCGGAGAGAGGTGGGATGAGGGTGCAGCTTAGGAACTGAGAGAGCCCCATTTACTTTGTTTATCAAAGTGTGTGTTTTTGTTTGAATCTTTTGCAAAACTATATTCTTATATTATATAAAACAACAAACAGAGGCAATGGAAAGTCATTTTGGCTCCATTTGCTCCTGAACCAGACTAGCAGGAGTTGTGTAAATTTTAGAAATGATTATAGAAATGAGACAACCACCTGTTATGGTTTGTATCTGCACATCCCCCCAAATCCTGATATAGTCATAGGGTGGGCTTCTAGGTTTTCTTTTTTGGCAGTACTGGGGATCAAACTCAGGACCTTGCACTTGCTAGGCAGGCACTTATTCCACTGAGCTATATCCCCAGCCCCTGGGCTTCTAGATTTTTGACTGATCCATTGTCCAATGCTGGGATTATGGGTGTGAGTGCTACACCTGCCCTGGGGTGGGTAATTTGCATACAATAAAAGGGAGGGAAAGAGCCGAGCTCCCTGACTCCTTCCTTTTTGTTCTTGTTGCTTTTGCTGTCTTCTGCAGCCAGGAACAATTGCCCTCTGCCGTGTGCCACTCTGCCTTGCAGCCAGCTAAGTGTGGACTGAAGCCTCCACAAACTGTGAGCTAAATAAACCTTGCCTTCCTTAATTTGGGGTGTCAGGTACTTTGTCTCAGAAAAGAAACCAAGACACCACCTTTAGAAGCATCAGAAACTTTCCTCTAATATCAACCTCAGTCTTCCTGGTACATAGCCCAGTTCCTGTTTTTGCACACAGAAGCAAGGCCCACTGCTCTCCAGAGAGACCTCTTCAGACTCTGGTACAAAAGTGTCCCTATGCCCACCCTTCATGGATTCATTGCACTACCACCCCCCAAGCCAGAGCCAGGACTAACCAAGTTTCCTTCTCCCTGGAATTCTCCAGTCAGCCACCATCCTGTGCAAGAAAGTCTAGGATGCTGGCATTTCAAGAAAAGAAATATTGTAGAGTGAACTCACAGCCTCAAAAAGAATCCAGAATCTCTGCTGTTTTCAATGACCCTTACCCAAGGGATGCAAATTTCTTTGCCACAATATGTTAGATCTCGCATTCAGAGAGTAATGAATTTGGCACAGTATGTGGGCATGTACCTATCTGCAGATGTTATGCAAGACCTCTCTCATTTAGAGTACATATTTCTTTCAGGTCAGAGCATAGTCCCGAGGTGGTCACTGTTGCTTATTCACATTCTTACCAATGAGAAAACCAGGTTGCAAAAGGTGATATCATCAAAGAAGAGTTCTACACCCAGGTACTTCAGGACAGGTCAAGGGGTTTGGGATCCCCTGAAAACATACATATGGTCTCCATGATTGTTGAGACTCTCAACAATGATGAAATCCTGGGGCATAGATTATACTCTACAGAAAGGTCAATGTCAAGCAAGAATTTACAATGCAAATCAGTTTGACAGGTTGACATGATGTCTGAATTTCATATTGTGTGTGTGGAGTTCAGAAGTGGAGATGAATGAGCCCTGGGTGCCACTGAAATATGAAATACAGGTAACCTAGCCTGGGGGTTCAGTGAAGCCTTCCTCAAAGTGATATGCCCGGATTTCGACCTAGATCACTGCTACATCAAGCCTCATGCCCTTTCCACTATGCTGCACTGCAAAACCCATTTCTCAGCAGTGAAAAAATCTCAGGGAGAGGTTATGTTTAGAAAGGTCAAACAGGAAGCAGATCATAATGAAACCAGCTTGGTACAGCCTACAATAGTCTAAGACTCTGGCAAACACCTTCCAGGAGACCCACCTCCTCCTTTAACCTTGACCTTGTGAAACACAGCCTTGCTTCACTGTATTTCAAGTGCATCCTCATGTTCTAGGAGCTGACACTCCTATGCAGCCTCCGGCATCCTAAATTCCACAGTGCCATCTCTCCTTCCCAGGCCCACTTACAGACATTTTCCTGTGTTCCTCTGTCTTTCCTGTTTGCAACTTTTCAGCCAATCTCAATGGCCACTTCTTGCAACCTCAATCTGTTTACCAAGTAGTCTGGTCTAATTTCTACACTCTTCATCCTTGCCTCTGGGACCATGCCCAGAATCCACACGACTAGCAGCCCTGCCCACATTCTGACCTCTCCCTCTGGTATTGGCTGAGATTGTCGTATAATTCTCACTCAGTGCACACATCAACCCAGCCAACAGGCCCCAGCAGGTGTTACCCTGCCACTGGTATCTATGAGTTAACTCATCACTAGTTATGTTCACTACTAAACAAATGTCTGATTTCTTACACCTTGGAGTAAACCCACCTCTCCTCCTGTGTCTGCTAAGCCCACCACCCATGTGCATATCAGAGGGGGGAGGAAGTAGTTGTCCAATCATGGGCAAATTTGGGGGGTCTTCACTACTCCAAGGAGGATAGAATAGCCTCTGTCTTCTCTCATCCTCTGCACATCCTTCAATGCATACACAAAACATGTGCTTGACGCACAAACACGGCTGTTTAGAAAGGGACATGGTGTGCTTTGACACAATGGAAGCCACAGCTTCTGTGGAACCTCTTCCTCCCCCAGATGCAGACACCAGAGACACAGAGCTTGGCTGGCAGCCCAGGAAGCTCCCCATCCTCTCCAGACCCTGCCTGCCCACCCAGCTGGGGCATCCAGGAAACAAACACCTGACAAACTGACAGTGGGCACAGGCCACTCACATCCCCCTCCCCAGCCCAGAAAATCCCATTCAAAGCCGACAAGGCTTTTTAACAAACAATTATCTTGAATTTTTCATTAGCTGTTGCTTCCTTTGCAGTTCCTGCCTTCGTCCCTTTCACATCTCCAAGCTATGTATAGCTGGGGAGGCCCCAGTGGGTCACAGAGGAGACCCCTGTGGATATTTGGGTTAACGCTCCTGTGAATGCTCCTCTAAAGCAAACCCCACTGAAGCCACTTATAAATGACACACATTACCACCTCATAGCCCATGTACAGCCTACTTAGACAGGCATTTCCACATATACCAACAAAGCCTGTCCTGCTGCAAAAGTCCTTACTCTTCACTGCTCATGAGGATGTCCATGGCAAAGATACGAAGACGTGAGGATGATGAAAAGAAGGCGAAGGCCTCCCGCTGGTACTCTGCCTTGTTTTCAGGGCTCTTTGCCATGCAGACTCTCACTGTTACTTCTTAACATCCCTGTGAGGTCACCGTGATCATTGTGAATTATTATGAGGCTCTGGTTTATAAAAGAAGAAACAGAAGTTCAGGGGTGAAGTGACCTCATCCAAGGACATATGACATCATTGTTTCCAGGTACTCAATTCCTTTTCCCCCCTGGAAACCTGCATGGCTGGTTTCTTGGGCATGACCATGCCAATCAAGCATTTGCTCATGTGTTATTTTTTACTCCTTCTTTCAAAAAATCAGAAATGGTAATTCAGGAGAGGAAAAAAGTTTTCTTTCTACCCATCTTAGGTTTATGGCTAAGGCCCCATGACCATAACATCAATAACAAAATTAACAAGAGGGAAGCATACAATTGTAAGTTCCACATGACTTTGGAACCTCAGATGGAAATGAAGCCTCAGATAAACAGTTAAATCTGGGGGAAAAAAGACAAGTGGGCGCCTAAGGCAGGACTGAAGATGTCTCTGATTGTAATTCCAGGCTTGAATTTCAGAATGAGAAAACTAATTTCTCTTTCTGCCCCAAATCTATATCTGGGAAACATTTTTAGATGAGTAGATGGGTAGATGTTCAAGACCTGCTATTCTCATCAGTTTTGTTGGAGTTAGTTAAGAGGAAAGAAGAGAGAAAAAAAGACAAAACTTCTTATCTCGTGTATATGCCGACAGCGAGGGAGGCACCCCACACATACACCTTCCAAGTCTCCAGTGATCTTTGGTGAGGTTTCTGGACTCAGGTTCTTGCATCCATCACCACGACCAAGGATGTTTACCTGGTGTCAGAGACTGGGCTTTTCCAGGTGGACAGCCTGTCCCTTTAGGATCAGCAGGAAGGCAGAGTGTCCTACAAGGAGAAAAGAAACCACCCCTCCGGCCCTGCTCCAATCCTGAAGAGCAGGTCATGTACCTGCAACTCACCAATCATGTCTGCCATACGTCATGAGTTAGTTTCAAGTTATCTCAGGGCTCAGGGTAGAAACAGAAAAGGAGCTGGTCATTTTTAGGTGGAGATGACACCTAAGAGATGCTCAATCAATGATCAGTGGTGAATGGGTGAATATCAGGGAGAAGGCCACAGCATGGTGTCTACTCTCCCACATATAGTTAAGTCCCTGATATCTTGACAAGCTCTCTTCTCTGCCTCCTGGCCACCACTCCAAGTGTTCTTCAAGGACTTATTCAATCCTGTATGCTGTAGGGCCTCTGCATAGCTATGACACTTGTAGAAACTTGTTCATCATATACGCCTGTATAGTTCATAAGCTCAAGAAACCAACACACTTTACAGGCAACACAACCCTCAGTGAATGAGGTTGAAAAGCCAAGAGCTAAATACTCTCTCAGGCTGATGTTGACTGGACCACTGGGAGATGCAGTCTGTGTTCTCCCCAGACAATTCTCTGCAACAGGTCTTCAATAATCAGCCTGATATTAGAGATTCCCTCTTCTCTCATTTTTTCTGGAGCATCTCAGGTGTACCTCCTACCGTAGCGGGCCCTGAGTCATCTTAGCTCTCCTGTCCCTTTGCTCTTCCCTTGTTCCCATCTTCAGAGTGGCATCAGTCTCTATCTGCAATCCACAGAGGCACAATAACAATAGCAGTTAGGAGTTACAGAGCCCCAGCCCTGCTCCACAGACTGGATTTTGTGCTTTCCAGGCCTTACTTCCCAGCCTTTCAACTACCTTCTGCAGTGGGCGTCACCATTCCCATATTATAGAAGCACCTACCATGGTTGGGAAGAGCAGAGCACCAGTCACATAAGAGACAAACCCACTGAACTAGAAATCAGGCCCTGATGGGTCAGGTGGTTCCCTTTATGGTGTGTAGGTGGGAGAGCCTGGACCCTGAGAGCAATAGAGTGTCCCCTAGGTAAGTTTGGAGAGGCACACAGCCCTGAGACTGTAGGCCCAGCACCTCCTAGGAGAGGGGCAACTAGGATAAATTATGGAAGGTAGGAGAGAGACCAGAGCAGCTACAGCTACAAGACAACAAGAGCAGCGGGAGCAAGCTGAGGGGCTGGGAAGTGATGCTCAAGAGGTTGGAAACCAAGCGATGCCCTGCATGTTGGCTAAGGAAAGTGGATTTTGCTCTGAGGGTAACCTGGAGAAGGTTCTGAAACACCAGAGTGGGGGTTGGGTTTTATTTTAGAAAGATGTGGACTGTGTATGGTCACATTGTCCTGGGCCATTGTCCAGGAAGCAGATAAACAAGGGCTGAACCAAGGCGGGTAATGCAGAGAGGATAAAGCAAGAAGAGATACACTGGGAGATGTAAGAAGAGGTGGTATCAAGGCAACTTTCAGGGCTGGCTTCAGGCACTTTGTACCTCTGCCACCCCTGCTAAGGTCCAGTTATCCCAAGGAGCCAGTTTTCAGACCACACGGCCCCATCCTCACATGCTCACCAGGGACCGCAGGGCTGGCCTGGTCAGCAGCTCCAGACAAGCCTGCTGCTCCCTGAGCTGGGGGCTGGGCTGCTCTCATGTCAGGAGCCTGGTGGGGGCCTCCGGGAAGGGAGAGGCTTCCTCAGGCCCTATCCTAGACATCCCAGCTGGGCCATCCTGGCCCCTGAAACCTGTGAAATATTTACAGCCAGCCAAGCAGGGAAAGCAAGGGGGAGCTGAGACATGAATTATTGACAGCTTTGCTTTCATCCTGGCCCTGGCTGCTGGGCTGAGCGGAAGCCCAAGGGAACCCCAATGCAATCTATGGGCATTAAGTAGAGTTCTTGAGGAAGCTGGGGGAAAGGATCCTGACAGTCAGGGGGACCAGAGATGGCCTCAGCAGTGCATCTCCTGCCCTGACCCCTTAGGGTGCCCATGCTTGTTGAGGGGGGATGAGCAGGGATAAGTAATGACCAGCATACCAAGGTCCTCATCACTATGCCCAGCTAAGCTACCCAGGGATGTGACCTGCTGCAGTTACACCAAGATCCTGCATGTCACCCAATGCATGTCATTGCAGAGGCCAACTGCCACATCTGACAGGATTTCAGAACACTGTCTCTTGTCCTGCAGGATACCAAATCTCATACCTGGCCCCTGGGTCATCCCTGGAGGGCATGCCTTGCTATACTCACACACTGTCCCTGCTGCAGAGGGCACTGTGCCCTCCACACAGTACTCCTCTCAAGACACATCCGGGGAAAATGCCTTCAGGGAAATCGCCCGCTCCTCAAAACTGGGGTGCACCAGCTCTTGTTTACCGGGAAAGAGCTGGGCAGTGCTGTAGAGGAGCTCTGAATTTGAATCACAGGCCCACTGGCCAGGAATGACCTGGGACCTCGGTTTCCATGTCTGGAAAATGGCTGTGAGTAAAGAACTTCCGCAGCTCCTGCCGCGGGCCGCAGCGGCATCTGCAGGAGAGACGTGAAGACGGACGCTACGGACAGAGGCACTGTCCTCACAGCTCCAGCCCAGCTGCGCCCCATGCCTCACCTCACCCTCCTCAGACGCTGACAAGCTGACATCCAAGATGGCAGGCCGCCTACCCAGTGGTCCCTGGGACCCAGCCGCAAGACTGGAGACTTTGCGTATTTTTACACTTGTCCTCCCAGGACATACGGTGTTGGAGACGCATCTTCCTCCCTCCCTGCCTATCTGCCTCCCTGCCTGCTGCACTCCACAGGCTGTTCCTGAGGTGGGGGAAGGAACCAAGACAAGAATGGGGGTGACACAGATCTAGAGCCCACACCCCACCCGGCAGCCCCTGAGTAGCTGCCCTCCTTGGTCACTACAGTAGGAGCTCCTCCCAGTCCACAGCCTCCTGGTGCTCTGCTGGAAAGCTCCAGTGTTCCTGAGCAATGGCCAGAAAGGAGGATTTTCCAAGGAGCCCACCTTCTCCAGCACCATGGTCTGACCTCCCCCTGCAGGAGGGAGCAAGACCCACAGGCAGACGGTGTCCTAACTTCTCACTTGCCACTTCCCTCCCCAAGCTCACTGCGCTGTGAGCTTTCAGAATTAGCAATGCCAGGATATTCCAGAGGAGAAGAGAGGGGAGAGAGAGTGGGAAGAGCAGACAGACCTTGCTGGGTACATGGAGGGAAGCAGGACGGGGGACAAATCTTGGAAATCCCTTTGAGCTGGTCATGGTGGCACAGGCCTGTAATCCCAGCACTCCCAGAGACCGAGGCAGCAAGATCACAATTTCAAACTTAGCCTGGGCAATTTTGTGACTTACCAAGACCTGTCTCAAATTTTTTTAAATTTAAAAGTGCTGGGGATGTAGCTCAGTGCCCTCGAGACAGTAAGTTCAATTTCCAGTGCCAAAAAAGAGGTCCCTTTGGCTAAACACATTATTTCTCAGAGAGTACTACTTGCCTGTGGAGTGGGATAATTAATTCCCGGTTGTGCAAGATTATCCTTCATTGCAGAACTGCAAGACATTCAGCATCCCTGGCCATGGGTGGTGGACCCTTTATGCAGTGTTACCACACACACACACACACACACACACACACACACACGAGTACTGTTACAATCAAACCCTTCTCCCTTTCCAACCATCTTTAAGGGTGCCGCGCACTTCACTTGGTGCACTGGTACCGACTCCCCAGAGCAAGCCCTGAGTCCATGGCACATAATACTCATCTCAGTAAGCTACTTACACAAGTGTCCGCCCACCTACCACCCTGACAAGCAAACTGGACTGTCCCACCCAACTGTCTCAACCAAGTGACTGTTGACAAATTATGTCTGCCTATCAGCCAGGTTATAACTAACCAACTACCTGCTTACCCCACCAATGAAAAAGCAAGACTTCTACGGAACAGGGACTCCCTGAGGCCTGATGCAAATCTGCACCAGCCATGCTCTCTGGGGGCCAGGCCCTCCAACATGGTGATTCTGCCTGACCTTGATTCCTTCTCTGGGGAATTTTCCAAGCAGTTATGGTGAACATTTTAGAGCTTTCAATGATACCAACAGCCCACTGTGTCACATGTGCTATTGGTGATAAACGTGTGGAATGGGGACCATTGCCTCTAGCTCCATGTCCCCAGGTTTTCTCCACCAAAACCCACTTAGCAACAGCTCGTTTCTCCGTGACTCAGCGCCCAAAGCACCTTCATTCTGCCTGCCTTTACCCTGGCCTCGGGGATGTGTCAGAATGAGTAACGGCTCCCGGCACCGTTCCTGTGGGCACACTCCCTGCAGGTGGGGACATACAGGAGCAGCACTTTTCCAGCTCACCTGGGCACAGTCCAAAGAGCTGGACTAGTTCCCTAGTTCACACGTAGTTGGCTTGGCCTCTGTGAAATTTTGAAGCCCTCTCTTCTCCATCCTCCCTCTTGCTCAGACTCTTGCAAATCCAGGCAGGCCTTCTACCTCACAGAGAACATCAATCTATCAATCTGTCCCTGCAGGCATTTACCCATTTCCCATCTACATGTCTAACCCATGCACCATCCACCCATTATTGATTCATTCACACAATACTTCAGCATGTATCCTGCAACAACGGAACCACACTTGGCCATTGTCTGTGAATCTTGCCCAACTAGTTCCTCATTTAAAATACTTCAAGATAGATTTTTTTCAAACTATACACCAGAAGCCTAGTTCTTCTACTTATTTCACATACATTTATTAAGCATCTACTATATGTAAGGCACTGTACTAAATACCATAGGTAAAATATAAAGGGTATGGTACCTGCTTATCAAGGTTGTTCAGATTTCAAAGGAGACAAACAAACAATCTCTGAAGCAAAGGGTGGTCCACTGTAGGGTGATGATTGCCACCATGTGCCAAAGAATAGAATCACAGCAATAGCTAGGAACTACATGGAACCCACCACGTGCCTGGCACTGTTCTGAACACAACATGTATGTTAACTGGCTCAGTTAGAAGAAGAGCACCTATTTCAGGGGGAGAGGGGGGAGTTGTATGTGAACTGGACCTGGAAGGGTAAACAGAATCAATTCAAAACTTCAGATAGAGGAAAAAGTCTGTGCAAAGGTAAAGTCACCATGGTCATAGCAGGATACATAACGAATGAGAGAAATCCAGGAGAGGAAGCTAGGATGAGAGCAGAGGTCACATTCATTCTTTCCCCCAAATATTCATGTGCTACTGTGCAAGACAAAGACAGTCCCAATCTCAGGAGTTTAGTCTTGGTGGCAAAGGGTTAGTGGACAGTCATCTAAAACAGTAGAGCTGAAACACCTTCAGCTCCTCTCTGTGGGAGATTCTGGTCAGAGCTCAGAAGACCAGAAGGCCAGTAGAAATCCTCAGTTTGTACCTTTCGGAGTGGTAATATTTATTTTGTGCCATTGAATGTTGCAAGTGTTTAATTTTTCATTTGTACAAGGGCTCACAGCTAAGAGTTTGCTATACATTTCGGAGGAGACTTGGGACTTGGACTTTACAGCAATACTGAATTTATTAGGACTTTGGCAACTCAGGCAGATGGGCTAAATGCCTTTTGTACAGAGGGATGTGCATGAGTCTTTGGGGGGCAAAACTCGAGGGCTTATAGTAAATGGATGCAACTAGAGAGTATATTCATAAGTGAAATAAATCAGACCTGCATGTGTAAATAGTCTCCCTAGGGTAAGTAAGTACCTGAAAGAGTAAATAAAACCCAAAAGTTACAATAGATATTGTGAAAGGGAAAGAAATTGCTGAAAGAGAGGGAACAACTGGGATGAGGGAATGGAGAAAAGAAAGGGAAAAAATACATATGGATATACAAGGACAGCTGGGATCATTGTACTGCTGATGTCTGTTGGTTTATCGAAAGGAACAGTAAATGCTTAAATTTTTTTACCAATTTTGCATGCTTGTATCTGGTGATCTGAACAACTAATTTGAAGGTAACAATATGCAATATAACCACCACTGTTGAATTTCTACCATCTTGCTTAGTGAAACTCTGTATTATTTCTATTTTTTAGTTATTTTCTTGTCTCTGATCAATCTTGCATTCTTATATCGAATAATCTGAACAACTTCATTGAAGATAACTATGTAATACAAGAACCACTGTTTATTAAAAAAAAAAAAGGGTGAGTGGACATCAAACACACTAAACGTGGTTTGAAAAAGCCTCTGAGTGATTTTAAAAACCGCCCTCTCTAAACTAAGGACTATGGTACCAAATGGTCTCAAAACTCACTTCTACCTCTAATGTCCTATCATAGGGCCAACCATCCTGCCCTAGAAGAACCTAAGAGACTGGCATGGGTGCTGGGTCCTGGGCCCCTGTTAGAAGACCTTTGTGGTCAGAAGTACATCACCCACAGGTCCCCTTCTGCACGGAGGCCTTCACTCCCACAGCAGCTGTCTGTGGGTCTTGCTCCCTCCTACAGTGGGAGGTCAGACTCCAGTGCTGGAGGAGGTGGGATCCTGGGAGAATCTGCCCCTCTCTCCATTGCTCAAGGACCCTGCATCACTCTCTGGGCACTGCCCTCTGTGGAAAAGAGCAGCACTCCCTAAGGTTACACCACACCCAATCCGGGGACACACAAGCCCTCACATAGGAACCCTCTGAAAGAGCCCTCCCAGCTCTAAGTGTTATGTGGGTCACCTGAGACCTGTGCCACAGCTGCAGCACAGAGCACCCTCCCCTCTGTCTGTCCTCCAGAGCAGTGATGCCAAGGCTTTCCCCAAATAACCTGCATGCACATTTCTGTCTTGGGCTATTTCCCTGGGACACTGATCGATGGCACTGGGCCATGTGAAATTCAGCCCTAGAGCTCCCCCAGCCCACCATTTACTCTCCCCCTGTCTGAATTCTTGTTCTGACCCAACAGCACCACTCAGGATGCCCGTTCACATACAGATTAGTCCTGCTTTCTGCATCTCTGCATCCCAGGAGCCATGGCCAAATCTCCCCTACTGTCTTGGTTACTTTTTTCTCGTTACTGAGACAAAATACCCAACATCCAAAATGAAGGAAGGAAAGGTTTATTTAGCTTACAGTTTGTGAAGGTTTTAATCCATATTCAACTGGCTGTGAAGCAGAGTGGCACATGGCAGAGGGCTACAGTTCATGGCGGTGGTACACAGCAAAAACAGCAAGAGCAAAAGGGAGGAATGGCAGGAGGAATGGCAGCCAGCAGCCTCTTTCTCTCCCTTACATATACAAACTACTCGCCCTAGGGCGGTTACAGCTCTCACATCTATAATCCCAGCACTGGATCATGGATCAGTCATAAACTCTGAAATCCGCCCATAACTGCATGAGGATTTGGGGGGACATGCGGACACAAACCATAACACCTACCTTCAACTGATTATAAGTTTGGTTGTCCTGGCCTCGACCTCCATTGCCACCAACATCATGACCCAGCCCCCTTTCCACTGCATCCCTTTTATTGAGAACCTACTTCCTGCTCCAGGAAATCTTCCTCAACTACCTTCTCCTAAAGGAATCAGACATTTAAACTTCCAGCTGTCGTTGTGTTTGAAAATTCTTGTGTGTTTGTGGATGTATATTTAAAGCATGCTTGTGGGTTTCTTTGAAGTCTATGTCTGTATTATTTCTCTGCCCTCAGAAATGCATGTTTTGCATCTCCAATAAAGTTGCTGAGGTGCAAAACCCCAAGGTCAAGGTCCTCTTTCATTTGCATTTCTTTCACCTCCTCTGCTTGGCAACACTTTGGCTGCCTACAGAAATGTCCAGTGCAGAGACTCTAGTGACAGTTCAATAAGGCAACCAAAATTCTAGCAACCTACTTCTAGCTCCGTATTCCTATCAGAGAGCAGCATGCACAGTCTCTCTGGAACCTCTTGGAAGTGGACAGCACAGCCATCATCACCTCCATCTTACACATGAGAATCCTGAGATCAGAGAGGTGAAGCGACTCTCCCCAGGACACCCGGCCAGCAGATGGCAGAGAGGAAGGAGCAGGCCTCTCTACTCCTAGCCCAGGACTCCTCCTTCCACACCCTGCAAGGGTATTGGTGAGACCGAAGAAGTGGGGAGCTCAGGATTCTGGTCTACAGTCAGCAGCCTACTCCTGGTAAGCAAGGTGGCCGGCAACCACCCAGAAGACTGGGTGACTGCTGACAGGTATTTACAGAAGCACTCTCTCTGCTAGGCATGCTCACTAGGGAGGCCTGGAGGCACAGCCACGGAAAGGACCTGCAGAGTCCTCTAAGGACACAGCCAGTACTAGGCCCATCTGCAGAAAGCAGGGGTGTGACCAAACACAGAATTTAATTACCCCACTTGGCAAAGGCTTGGGTGCCTCCTGACCTCACCCAGGCCCCAGAGAGGACACCCTAGGGCACCAAGTGCTCACAGTATCCCTGGAAGTGAGCCTTACTGAGCTATAAAGTGGGATGAGAGAATGTTTCAGTAGGGCCGTTCTCTGGCATGAGGCCTCTGAGTTGATGGTTTTGCAGGAGCCCTCTGTGTGCTCAGGGCCCCTTCCCAGACATGTGCTTGACTGAAGGAGCCTCACCTTGCCTCTGAGGACTTCTTCTGTGACTGGAGGAACATTAGGACAAATAACAGTGACTCAGAGGTCTGACACTGCTCCTGGCTCTGTCCCAGGCACTGTACATATGGTAGTAACTCATTAGGCCTCAGGGCAGCCCCATAAGGCAGGTACCACCATCCCTGTGCTAAGAGAGGAGACCATAGGTAAGGAGATAGGGTAATTCGCAAAGGTGCCCAGTGAGAGAGGGAAGAAGAGACGTCAAATGCAGGCAATCTGGAGGACAGTCTGCTGTTTAGCCTCCTGCTGCCCGGCCTAGTGCTCTAGGGTAGGCCAGCCCTACATGCAATCCCTGAGCACTCTTCCAGCACTTTGCCAGTAGGATTCAGTGAGAGTGTGGAACCAGCATGCTGGTTGGTGGCCTCTGGTGACCACTGGTCCCCTGCTGCAGACAAGGTCTGTGACCAACCTGGAGGGGAGAATCACAGTCCGTGCAAAGCAGCCTTCAGGGCCAGCGGCACTGACCACCCTGGCCCTTTCCATTCCGCAGCAGCTGCCCAGCAGCATCCAGCCTCTGGTGTATGACAAGAACCACGACTTGCTCAGGTGCCTGGCCTTGAGAGGGCAGCAGAAAAAGGACAGTTCAGCCAGGACAAATGACAGCTGCCCAGAGGCTTCCCGGCCCTGCTTGTAGCCCATTTCTACCCACACAGTGACCTCTGCTGGCCGAGCTGGCCCTGTGCAGCTTGGAAGGCACCTCCCAGCCACTAACCGCCATGCAGGAGCCAGGCAGCCTCCTAGAGGACGCTTGCACTCAGAGGACAGAAAAACACCCAGCAGCCTCTTCATCCTGGTCCACCAGCCTTGTCCCTGTAGGGCAGCAGGAAGGTAGAGATGAGGAAGGGACTAAAGACTGGTTAACCAAGCGGACAGGCTGAGTTCTGGCTGCTCCGCACTGCGGCAGGCTCTGTGAGCCCCCGTTCACCATCTCTGCAAAGGGAGTCATCATCGAAAGCCCACAATTCTTGACTGGTTTAACTGCATAACAGTTTAGCCCGGCATCACTCAGGCAACATGCTTAAGTACTGACTATCCCAGCATCGCTTGTGCAGGTGTCATTTCAACCACTCGATTCTTGTACTGAATAAATTTGATAAAATTGTCATTTTTATATATTCTGTTATTTTATAAAATAAATGAAAAACTGCAATTTTTGGCTATCCTGTATTAAATAAGTGGACCGTAAGTAGGTAAGGTGGTGAGGTTAAGGTCATGGCTGCAACACAGGCCACCTCCCAACACAGGTGAAGCTGGGACCGCGCATGCTTGACTGCTGATCAAGGCACCCAAGGCTCCAACCTGCTGCTCCTTCACCTCCCTTCCTCTGTCCATCTGTGTGCCCAGAAGGGTGTCCTCAGGCAGGTCATCCAAGGCAGAGCCTCCCTGTGCAGGGGCAAACTCACTGTCTGTGTGAACAGGGGCAAAGTAAGCCCCCTGTCTGCACTTTACTCTTAACATTAGAAGGGATGGTTTGTGCTTCCCAGTTACCAGCCTGTCTGAGTCTAAAACACCTGGTTGAGCTCTTAATCCAGGGTCCTAGCCTCACCTCAAGGATTCCTCTTCAGATGACCATTCTGGAGCCTGGGAATTTGTATTTTGACTTCTTATTCAATTTAAATTGGATTTAAGCCAGACATAATCACTAGATAAATGTTCCCAAGATCCCCTACTCCAATAATTTTAGACCTCCAGAAAGAAAAATTCTGGATAGATTCTGAGCTGGGTTCTCCAGCCTGGAGCAGACCACCTTCCCAGAGAACAGCTTGAAGAATTTCTCCAGATTCCACTTCTACTTGGTTAGACACATGCAGTTGCCTTCCCAAAACTTACTCTCCTTGTTATCTTTAGTGTGAGAACCTCAGTTTGTTCCTTAATCAGAGAAGTTGACATCACTTCTGACTCATCTCAGTTGTAGGAATCTCATTTTCTTGTCAGCTGTTTATTCTAGAACTATCATCATATGGATCAATTTTGACCACAAAAATGTGAAGGGAAGCTTTGTGGGTGCAGGTTTGGACTAAGTTACTTTAAAAGAGAAACAGAAACAGGTGTGATGTGTGGAACTTCAGCAGCCGTCTCTTGACTGTGAGGGGATAGACTGAGTCCAAAACTCCTAAGCAGGGTGGAAAGGTAGAAAGAACTTGGTTCTTTCATTATCTTACAATATCTCATGAATCTGGGTCAAGTATAAGAAGCTATCCAAATGCATGGGAACAGAGTCCCGCCAGCTCCTAACCCAGGATGACCACCTACTATCTGACCCAGAGATCAAGTGCTTATAAAAACTTGCAAAGAGGGGACTCTTGTTGACCAATTAAAGCCAAAATGGAAGGGCCCCTTCTCAATAATCCTTGCAACACCCACTGCAGTAAAGGTGGCAGAGTGATTGGATTCATCTATCTGGAATAAAACCAGTCCTATCTGAACTGTCTGAAGAAGATCACCCAAAAGGAGAAGGCTGTTCCTGTGATCCTCTGGAAAAGTGGACATTTCTCCTCAAAAAGCAAGATTCTGGTGCCACCGCGGGAAGTATGGAAACCTGACTTGCTCCTCATATCTGGGCTAATAGTGAAGCTCCATCACCCGTAACTCTTTTTCCATTGTTTTCTGACAGTTTTTTCTTTCTTCAGCCCAGCCAGTGAGCCACAGCACCCCATGGTAGCTGGAAAGCACTGTCTCCAGTAGGTGCATTGACAGCCCTTCCAGCTTGAAGAAGCCACAGAACACAGAGACCTCCACTCCCTCAGCACCCCAGAAAGAATTAGGGGGATTTGTGTATTTAAGGGGAAAATGAGATAGGAGATTAAGGTGTGGCAAAGCTGGCTGGGGAAGTAGGAATGACCTATTAATTACAAGATCCCAGAAACATGCAAAACATTTCCCAAAACCTTGCATGTGGACCTCTCACAAGAACTCAAGCAGGTTTACAACAGGATGGTCTAGACCTGACATCTGCCTAAGGCATGGTCCTCATGAGTTTCCTCAAGATTTGCACAGTATAAAAGGTCAGAGATGCCAAGAAAAGCTTGCTGTAGTGGTTTTCCTCATAATATTCTGCCCCGTTTCCTCCAGGGTGTACTTTTCTCCTGCCCTTTTCTTCTTCTACTCAACCTAAGTTTGCCCTGTAGAGTTACTTTCTCCCTTACTCTCACTTTTACTTTTTCAAATAAACATTGTCACTGATTTAAAAAAATTCACCTGCCTTTCTACATCTCCACTGCCACCATTACAATGGGACCCACTGCGTTTACCTCCTACCCCGTCTCCACATTCACCCTGGCCTCTTCCCAACCACTGTCCACCCTACAAAGTGCTGATCATGTCACTGACTGTTCAAACACCTGCACAGCTTCCAGTTCCTCCTAGAACAAAATCCGTACAATTTCCGTGGCCTAAAAGGCCCTGCACCATCTGCCTTTTCCCTCCCTCTTCAGCTTCCCACCATGTATCGTCTCCCTCTGCTCTGCCTTCCAGCCACACTGGCCTCCCTAGCATGAGCTTGTAGGCGGCACCTCTGCCTAGAATTCTCCTCCCTACCCCAGTCTCCTTCATCTCCCTGGCCTTTTCCATCTCTCATATACTTGGCTTCCTCAGGAAAGGAACACCCACAGCAGAGCAGTGTCCTTGCTCTCCCTGTAATCTCTCTTTCTGCCTCCTGAGTTCTGCCCTCAAAACACCCATCAAAGTCTGCAACTATCCATCTTAAGATTATTTATCCTCCTGACCAGAATGTAAGTTTACTAGGGTCAAGGGCTTTTTCTTACTCAGTATTTAACTCTAACACCTTACTCAGTGCCTAGTGTTTAGTCTACAATGGTCAAGAGAACTAAATCTCCTTGTCCCAAGCAAAGACTCCACCCTAGAGCTTTAGGCAAAGACTCCTCTCTGGAACAACTCTAATGTGTCATCAGAGAAAGTCAATAGGTTAGGCTCATAGTTTTCAGATGAGCACACGGAGACTTGCTGGTTGTCAACAGGCCCGGGGCATGCTCTCTGCAGGCTCTGATCAGAGAGCTCTGCGTTAACTAGGGCACTGGCCCTGCCCTCACAGAGCTCCCATCTGGTCAATTTCTCCCATGTTTTCATCCTTCCCTTGACCCAGTTCTCTATCTGTCTGTCTTCCAAGGCACTAAACAAAAGACAAAAGTAGCAGAGAATCATGGGGTCCTGTTTCTGCCTGGGGGCAACCTAGGAACTTCCCGCAGCTTTGATCTGGAAGCCCAATGAAATGTCGAGTCAGCACTCTCAAGAGACTACAGCAAAGAACTTCTGGCCAGTCATTCTTACCTGTCAGGCAAAGAAAGTACTCATGTAGACTTTCAGTGGAGAGTAGATGGCTCATAATTGCCTCCATTTCTCCAAGGCAACTCCTCCCCTCAGAAACACATGTTTTTGAAAAATGAGGTATTATGGTTGATACATTGTGTCAACTTGGGGAGTCTAGAGGTTTGGCTGAGTGAGTCAGCAGGAAGCCAGGGTGCTTGCTTTGTACACATCCTGAGCCTGTGGAAGAGGAGGGCATGGAGGTTGTGTGAGAGGTTCATGCCTCCTGGGTGGGGGTAGGCTGTTTACAATGTAAGGGAAGAGAAGCTTGCTGCCATTCCTCCCTTTTTGCTCTGGTTGTTTTTGCTGTGCTCTGCTGCCATGAAGTTTGCCCTCTGCCATGTGCCACTCTGCCTCTGAAGCAACCAAGTATGGACTGAAACCTCCACAAACTGTAAGCTAAATAAACCTTTCCTTTCTTCATTTTGGGTGTTGGGTATTTTGTCTCAGCAATGAGAAAAAAGTAACCAAGACATGAGGTAAAAAGATTTAAGCTCCATCTCAGAAAAATAAAAATTCTATGGGATGCTCCTCAGTTCTCACCCTTTATGCCTCTTTGCTCCTCTCTAAGAGATCAAGCTCACTGGCCAGGATGGATCGACCAGAACCCCTCAGGCCAGAGGTTAGGACTGACAGGATCCTGAGGAGCTCAGATGCTGAAGAGTAATGCAGAGATCAGAAAGCTGGCATCATGAAAGAAGTGCTTGGAAAGGAGTTAGAGAGGAAGAGCTGAGAGGTCTCTGGGCATTTCCTAATAAGAAAGGAGCTCTCCAGCTGGGCACTCCTTCCCAGCCTGTATCCCTCCAGGGAAGATTCCTCATCACCAGAGAAGGCTCCTGCAGACTGGCAGGTGGGGAGGACTGGAGCACAGGCTGGTCAACCTCAGCAAGGTGAGCTGACGTCAGCCCCACACTGGAAGAGAAGAAATGGAAGAGAAAATTTTATGAAACTCAGGCTCTCTTCTTCCCTCCTCCTCCCTCTCCCATTCCCCTCTCCTTCTCCCTCCCACTCCTTCTCTTGCTCTTCTCCCCTTCTCCTCCTTCCCTTACCCCTTTCTCCCTCTCTTTCACTCTCCCTCCCTCTCCCCTACTGTCTGCATTTTCTTGCAGTACAGAAAATCTTTATACAGTACAATTAAACTAGGACAAGAATGTTTCCCCAAGCTTTAAAATATCCTTGTTAAGGAAATTCACTGGGAAGAAAAAACTCTGCTTAATTTCTTAGAAAATAAAAAACAGGTGGTAGAAATTGATGTTCACACACACACACACACACACACACACACTCCTCCAGATCCCCCCTGAAGACAGCATGCCTGTGGCTCACCTGTCAGGCACATCAGGCAGGTAGGGTCAGGATGGTGATGACCAGGTCCACATGTACAGTCTCTCATCTGGCTCTTGTTCAGGGTTCTGCCCGGCAAGTGAGATTAGGGATGTGGAAAATGCCTTTGAGTGTCAATGTGCAGAAGTTACACCTCCCTCCAATGCCCTCTGGTGCTCCTTTCCCCTGCCTCAGCTAACCCACAGGGACTTCTACTGCACCCTAGAATTGTCACTGCAGAGGCTTTTTATAGGCAGATACTGGGCTGTGAAGGCCCCATCTCAGACACAAGGAAGTTCCTGTGTCTCTCTGGGCTGAAGTACAGGGAAATTATGCAGAAAGGTCCAGGTTTGAGAGTTAACAGTGATCAGAGTAGTGGCCCTTAACTCTTCTAGGTCACTTTTGGAATGTGATGAAAACCATGAACTCCTTCCCCACCCCAAACAAGGGGAAAATACATTCACACAAAGACAAAAATATGCACACAATTTCTGGGTGTCCACTGAACTCAGATTAATAAATGTGGATTAGAGGATTAGAGGACAATATCACCCTTAGACCTAGACGAGAAGGACCCTCCCCTGGGCCTAAAACCTTGAAGGATTCCACACTGGTCCTCTGCTTCCTAGGCACACCCCATGGAGCAGAGGCAGATCACACCCAGAGCTAATGCCACATGTCTGCACCACCACACTAAGCACTGCAACCATGAATTCTTTGCCCAGACAGATCCAAGCCTATTTCTAAGGCCCGGACGGGCCACTTCACCTGATTTATCGTCTCAAGGCTGAGTCTCGCCTTTAGGGCTGACCAACAGGCTGCACAGCAGCTGTCGGCCAGGAAAACACAATTCCCATATGATGTCCAGGGACCCTCTAGGAGGCGCGAAAGTGCCCCTCCAATGACATCCACAGCCCCATCCCCAGAACCTACAAATATGTTACCTTAAATGGCAAAAGAGACTTTGCAAAGTGACCAAAGATATTGAGATATGGATATTATCCTGGATTATCCAGGAAGGCCCAGCGTAGTTACAATACTTCTTCTAAGTAATAGAGAAAGACAGAAGGGTTAGAAATTTAGTTCAAAACCACTTCTGGTTTTGAACCTGGAGTAAAGGCTCATGAGCCAAGGAATTCAGGCCACCTCTAAAAATTGGACAAAGCAATGAAAGGAATGCAGCCCGGCCAACAACTTGACTTTACCTCAGGGAGATCCAACTTGCAGCTCCAGAAGTGTAAGAGAGTAAGTCTGTGTTAAGTGACCAAATTTGTAGTAATTTTCTCTAGGAGCAATTGAAAGCTAATGCAGAGGCTCAAGATGTGAGACTGCGCAGCACAGCAGGAAAAGAAAAGTAGAGGCAGACTCAGGACAAGGGACAGAACATTCCACCGTGCTGCAACCTAGCGTAGAGAGGAAACTTGAATTCTAATTTTGAGCATGACCTCCCAGCTCGTTGCCAATGTACCTGTGTCAAGGTATGTGATGGTTCAGATCTAACAGTCCCCCAAAAGTCTCATGTTCAGAGATGGGTCCTGACCAAAAGGGGCAGGTCCCTGGGGACACGGTGTGAGAGGGTGCACTCTCATTCCCAGGTCACCATGTGGGAAGCAGCTTTTCTCTGCCATGCTGTTCTGCCATGTTATTTCTATCTTAGAGCCAAACAACCATGGACTGAATTCTCTAAAAATCATAGGTCAAAATACATCTCCTTTCCTTAAGCTATAGGTGTTGGGAATTTGTCTCAGTAATAGGACAGTGACTAATACAGAAGGCCTGGGAAGTTCACTGCAGCATCACCAGTGCAAGTCTGCACTGGAAGGCTGAAGAAACATGAAACTAATTTCCAAAGGTGATGGCAAAGAGTAGAGCTCTGGGACACTTGCTTCTTTTTTTCCTTTTATCCCACCCAGGCTAGAAGCCCATTGGTTGGCCCCACCCACATCTTGAGTGGATGTTTCTCCACCAGTTTGCTGGCCCACGCGTCAGTCATCCACAGACACACCCAGTACTGTGTTCCAACAATCTTCCAGAGGTTTCTTAATCCATTAAAGTTGGCATGCCATAATTAACAGTCACATGCTAGGAAGGGAACATATTTTACAAGCACGTAACAAATGTTAGCTTAACTTATTATAACTTTAAAACATTTAGATCTGTGGCTCATGGGTCACAAATAGCATGCTTGTTCCAGCCCTGAAACTGTTTGCAAGAGGTCCTCAGAAGAACAGCTCAGGACTAACTCCATGTACTATTAGGCTATCGCTTTATATTGGAACCAACAATGTGCCATGATTAGAATTGTGGCATAGCATAAAGAGGCTGGTATGGGAATAAGAGCAGGAGCCCTGGCCCTGCAGAATGCACAGAGAAGAATTATAGTGGCTCAGGGAGCTGAATGTTAAGGCTGCCCTGGACAGGTTACAATGTCAAAGTCACACTCATTTAAAAGTCAAGGGAAATGCCTATACGTAGTGAATTTCAATGCCATATATGGCATACTAGGTGACTAGATACAAATGGTACTGTTTGGTTGTATTTTTCTTGAATTTCCATGCAAAACTGCTTACAGTTTTCAGCTTCTCAGTTCATAACTGACATCTCCTATATTTATAGCTGACAACAATAAAGTTGTTATTTCTTCGTATGAAGAAAAATGCAGTCATTATGCTGAAAAATAATGGTCCTTTCCATCTTCCCAGTGGTCATAACTGCCTGCGTTCTTCACTCCTCTTTCCTCCCAACCTCAACATATATCATGACTAAGTCCTGATGTTTCAGGCTCTCTCACTCCTTCCCAGTGTTAAGTTCCTCCATCTCTTTGTCCACCTGTTCTGGCTTGATGTCTTGGCTTCCAGACCACAGCAGGAGAACAAATGCTAAAACCTTCCCACGGTCCAGAAGACCAACAGCAGGGTGAGAGGTGCGGGGAGAGACGGGGCAACCCCAGACGATGCCTTATCCTTCCCAACCCATCTTCTTGCTTTTTGATAACTTTCTCCCCCACCCAAGGCTTTCTTTCAAATCGCACTGAAAATGGTATCAGCTAACACTTACTAAAACCCTCTTATTCGCTGGGTGGTTTTTATGTATCTTTCAGTCTTTACAGCAAGACTGTCAGTTTTATTATGTTCATTTTACAGCTGAAGACACAGACTTGGGGAAGATATATCCTGCCTGACAAATTGTACTCAAATTCTCCCTTCCAATCCAGCCATCTCCCCACTCTTTTACTAACCAATCAAGCTGATAAAAGAATTTCAAGCCACACCAGCCAAGTAGATAAAGCATTCCCAGACTCAGAAAGGTCTTGAAGACCTACATGAAGCTGGCCCCATCCCGACTGTGTGAGCCCTAAGCATGGCCAATGGTACTTTGCACTGCACGCTCTGCCCAGGCTTTTCCAGACAGAGCCCCAGAGTGAACATCAAGACTCAGACATGGTAGGAAGTAAACAGATCTCACTATTAAAAATGCAGGCGGTCAAGTTCAACTTGAATCTTAACAAATCATTTTTTAGTGTAAGTATATTTCAATCATTACATGGGGAATATTTCTACTTTTAAAAAATCATTTGTTGTTCATCTAGAATTTAAATTTAACTCGGCATCTTAGATTTTGTCAACTGTAAGCCCAGGCCACTCAGCATGGCTTCAGAAGAGCCGGTGTGAGGAAGGGTAGCTGCAGTTCCTCCACTCAACACAGGGCATAAGGGAGCCGTGGAGAGGAAGGTCCCATCCCAACTGCCAGCAGAGGGACCCGGAAGCCCTTTCACTCACTGCGATCCTTTATCTACTGATGGTTTCTTTCACCTTGGGTCGCATTCTGCCCTGTCTCTCCTCCCTTCCTCTGAGCTTTCTCCTCCCCTCCAGTGCCCAAAGAGCTGCCCCAGCTCAATGGACTGTCTGTCCTTGGCTGGCCCAGGCACATTCAACTGTGCAAGCCAAACAATGGAAGTCAACCCAGGCCACATTTTCTGTGTCCTGAGATGGCAGGATTAGGACAGGGGCCAGGCCGCCAGGCCAGCACAGACTCCTTCCAACACTGGCAAATGCCTCTATGGCAGACTCATTCTTTGGAGCCTGTCCCTGAGAAGCTGAGAGCTTGTCCTAGTGGCAGAAGGGCCTGGCTCAAAATCCAGGACTGGCAGCCCAGAGAGACACCCAAATTCTCTCTACTCTGGTCCCTAGGGAATTTGGGAGATAGCACACAGGACATTTCCTGTTTCTTGAAGCAAACTGTGAACAGTTAAAAGCAGATGTTGTCTTCTCTGAATGAAACTTTACATTAGAGAAGGACCCAGTTAAGTGTCACCACAACTGACACTTAAGTCCCAGGTGCGTGGGAGAGATGAGAAAGGATTGCTCTTATGTGAGAAAACTGAGATATGAATGGAGAGCCAAAAAATGATAGATTATAAGAAGCAGGTAGATTTTTCTGAAACAGGAAGGGGAACAAGAGACAGAAGGAGCAGGGAAGGATGGGAGGGGTAGAATGAAAGTGTGGTATGTGCCTCTACCACTCGCCACAATAAATGTAATCACTCTGTTCTGCAAATAAGTACTCATTCGAAAATAAACATAAAGGGTTACTGGAGGGATGAGTGAAAATAGCACAAACCCGGAAGCCCCTGACCACCAGAGGAAACAGCCCGAGTACGTGGCCACTGGCTGGGCCAAAGTCTCAAGGTTTGCAAGGGGGAAGCCAAGGCCAGCAGTAAGTCCCCTGCACGGCTGTGGGGGTGAAGCATAGGAGGGTGCAGCGGGCCCAGAGGTTCTCATCCGAGAACTACCCTGGGGCATGTGTAGGGGAACATCAGGAGCAGGGATTCACTATGATAATGGCAATGCTTCCTTTCTTCCAGAACAGAAGTGCTAGTTCCTGGAACCCCAAGACATCCCCTCCGTACCTCCCTCTAATTCTGCTCCTGAGCCAATATATTCAGAAGAAGGACAGAGGAGTCTCTTGGCCTTCTGCCAACCCCTTCCCTTCGCTGGTTTTCTGGATGATCCCTTCCCACACAGCAGAACCAGCGGGAATGTACTAACCACACACCACCACCAGGAAGCTCCAGCACACATACGTAAGCTCCAGAGAGACTCTGACAGCTCTACATGGCTCCCGCGGGACTCCAGGTTTCAGAACAAAGAGTGATAAAGGACCACAGAGGTCAGCTGTTATATTTCCTCCTGGGAAGTGGAGCTCTAGAGGCAAGGTGTGGCTAGTTCTGAGGTCACACAGGGGGCCTAGACAGGTAACTTAACTCCTGATAATAACCAGCTCTCTCTGTCACATTATCCTGACTTCTCTATTTTGGTAACTTTTTAATAAACATTACAGAGAAAAAAAAATCTGAAAGTCTAGTGATCCTGACCCAATACACTTTCATAACTAATAAATACAAACTATATACCAGCAAACAAGCAAGAAAATGCTATTTAAAGATAAGATTTATTTAATGCAGGTACTACAGCAAAGATTATAGAGAGTAGCCATTTTCTTGTAACTTACTTCAGTTTATTTTCCAAAATAAATATGTTTTAAAGTAAAGAGCACTGGCTCTGAAATTAGACAGATCCATATCTTGGTTCCACCATTTTCCATCTGTGTGGCCTGAGTCAGGTACTCAACTTCTTGGAGTCTCAGTTTTCCCCATCATAAAGCAGGAATAAGAGCAGTATGCCGCTCACAGGCCAAGAAGATTAAAGGAAGTGCTGTTAGTCCACTTAGCCCAGCGCCTGACACAGTAATAGCTGATATCAGGGAAAGCTCATCATGTAGTCCTGGATAAGCAGAAGCCTTACCTCGATCCTTATGAAGCCCCATGATTAGGTCTACCTGGCTGGAGCAGTAAGAAACCTCTGTCCTAGCCCTCTGGCCACTCACTCCAGAGAATGCCTGCTGTGGGGTGAGTGGTTCTCCCCAAAATTTATACATGGAAGTCCTAACCCCCACTATATTTGGAGGTCAAGCTTTTAGGAGATAACTAAGCATAAATGAGGTACAGGGTTGAGTCCTAATCTGATAGGATTAGTGGTCCTATAAGAAAAAGTACAGGGAAAGATTTCTTCCTCTGTCCTGTGCGCACTCTCCAAGGAAAAGTCATGGAAGGACACAGAGGGAAATGCCCCTCCCCACAAATCAGAAAGACCCTCACCAAAACCAGACCATCCTCATCCTGACCTCCAGCTTTCACCTCTAGAACCATGAGAAAATCAATTTCTGGTACTTAAGTCCCTCAGTCTATGATATTTTGTTATGGCAGCAAAAACTAACTACAACAGCCACTAACCCATTCCAAGTCCCTGCCACACGACAGTCCCCAAATCCAGGAACAGGAAAACCACACACTACAGCCGGACAATGAAGCCCAGGGGTGAAGCACAAATCAGGTTCAAGCTTTTCTTAAACTACGTCCCAGCTCTATCACTACCAGCTATGTAGTTCTGGGCCATTTACTCAACCTATTTGTGCTTCATTTTCCTCATGTACAGAATAGAGCTCATAAAGCCACTGTGGGAATTAAGTAAATTAATATAGCTCCCCTAGAGCAGTTCAATCAACCAATATGTATCAAATGGCTACTCTGTGCCAAGTGCTGGAAGTCTAGCAGACAAAACGGGGGAAACCTACCTTCATGGTTAACATAAGATGAAGGTGAGAGTGGTTAATTGCTCAGGAGATCAGAGGGATAAGGCCAGAGTAAGTGGCTACAATGTTGGATAAGTAACAACAGGGATGTCCTGAGCAGACATGCAGAGGACATACAATCCAAACAGCAGAAATAGCACGTGCTAAGGCACTGGGGTGAAATCATGAGGCTGTGGTCAAACAGACAGCCAGAAGGCTGACGTGGAGCAGAGAAAGAAGAGGAATGCTAGAGAAGTAATGGCATCTGGTCACATAAAGCACGACAGCCAGTGAAAGGACTTTGACTTGGACTCTGAACGACATGGGACCACTGGAAAGTTTGAAGAGAGAAAACATGGATCTCCTCAGGGTCACTTTGGTAGCTGTTTGAAGAACTGTGTGGGATGGAGAGCAAATCAAGGAGGCCAGTTAGGAAGCAACGGGAATAATCCAATGAAAATGTATAATGCTTAGACTAAGGTGGAATAAGATCAGGTTGTATTCGAGATATACTCTATGGCTAAGGCAGCATGACTTGCTAAAGATGAGATGTAGAAAGTGAGAGACCACCAAGTCTTCGCGTGGACGCCTGAGAACAGAGCTGCCACTTGCTGATATTGGAAGCTGCAAATCTGGTTTTATGGAAAATATTAGAAGATCTATGTTAGACATATTAGGTTCCAAATTCCCATCAGCCTGACTGCAGCTATGGGTTGGGAGAGAGGTTAAGTACACAAGCTTGGAGTTCAGCAGAGTTCCAGGCTGGAGAGAATTTTGGAGTTATGAACGGGCAGAGGGTCAATTAAAGCATGAGACTGGATGGGACCACCAAGAGAGACCCCTAGATGAGGAAAGAGGAGGAAAAGACTGGGTTCTGGCTCACTTCTGCATAAACTCAGGAATCTGGCAGAAACCAGGGAGACTGAGCAGGAGCAACAAGCAGAGTGAGCGCATCATTTATTCGAAGCCTTCTATCTTATTTACTGTTGCTATTGTTATCGACTGCGTCAGTGCAGCACAGATCCTTACGTCACAGTGATGCTCTCTAGAGCCTACAGAGGGTGGCCAAGGCATCTCCCCATCTTCCCCCCATCCTCCCAGGTGGCTTTTGTCCTCAGACCCAAAAGACAGAACCAAAGCAACACAAAGCCACAGTATGGGCTAAGTACGAGAAGGAAGAAGGATCTCTCCAGGAGAAGGCTAAAACACGCAAACATTCTTCATACACAAAAGGAAAAAAGAGAAAGAAATGGAAAAGCACACACTTTCCAACCCCTCAGCCACCCCCTTCACCCACCTGAATGACAGAATAACCAGAGACAATGAGAAGACAGAATCATTTTTAACTGCTCTCTTTATTTTAAAAGTTCAACTATAATAATATAATTAGGGTGCCTTGCTTGATGGAAGGATGAAAAACCACACTTGATTAGGGCAGGAAATAATTAGCAAGGGTTTTTCAGAGTTGTGTTTCATAACTAGCAGCCCCCTTCGACTTGCACAGAGAGGCATGTAGGAAACCGCAAATGTTTGGCAGGCCCAAGAGGTACTGTGTGGAGCATCACAGAGGTTGGGAAGCATCCACAAAGACTGTGATGAGGTGGACGTAGAGACAGCCCTTACACAGAGGTAACCCTCAAGGTACAAAGCTAGCAACCCTCAGCACCAGGCAATACAGGGATCAAGTATATAAACAATCCATGTGCAACCACCTGGAAGATGACAAGATGTGACAAGATTGCTAACATATCCTTGAGGGAGAGCAGAAACTGCCAAGACCAAATTCAACAAGCTCGAACTTTAAGGAGACAGGAGAGAGATGACAGATAGCAGGAATGTTAAATGACTTGGCTGTTGTTCTTGAGCAATCCACACATGCACATACATCACATATGTACAGTAAAGAAAACGACCTTACATTGAGCAGACACTAACTAAACTCTTTGCGTAAATTATCCTATTTAATTCCACCGTAAAACCTGTGAGATGTCCAAGCACTGTTTTTAGACTATGACACAAATGAATGTGTTTAAGCTTAGGAAAAGGTCATTTAGCCAAGGTGACACAGCTATTAAGAGTTAAATTGGGTTTGGAGCATGGGCTGGCTGGCTCTCAAGTCCACAATCACAGCCTCATGCCATTGCCTCCTTACTTGGAGTTTCCAGGCAGTCATCCTCTTTCTCTCCCAGCCTTCCTCCTCCACCTTCTTTCCAGTCACTTCTGCTCACTGCCAGTAAGTCTTCAGCTTGCACCTACTTCATGTCCAAAACACAATGGCAAGAACACAATATGGACTAAACAAGTACTTTCTGAATTAAATGTCTGGAATAAACTGAGTCAGGAGGGTTTTGGTATCAGGAATCGAACTCAAGACCTCACCCTTGCCAGGCAGGCGCTGTGCCACTGAACTATATCCTGTCCCTGGGGTAAACTGTGAGTTGGGTTCCTCACCTTGGAGAATGAGGAAGCTCAACACTGAGAGAAAAGGAGAAAGCAGGGAACCAAAGCTGAGGAGCAGAGAGGGAGACCATTTGTCACATGGCTGTAAGGAACATTCCCAATAGCCCCCTAGGTTGCTCTTGGGCCATCACTGACCTTTCGTTTTTCAGGATTAGGAGACCAAATCCCCATTCTGTCACTACTGTTGGGTCAGCACAGCGTCAAAGCAACTGGCCCAGTAAATACATCCCAGTGGGGGAAGGGATGGCCCAGGCTCTCTGGTGCTATGGAGACGCTCAAAGCTCACTTGTCTTATGTTCATCCTTTTGATCTCTTGTGCGATACTGAGTAGGCGTGACCCAGGCACAGCTGCTTGGTCTAGTGCTTTCTTATTCAGAAAATGAGCTCACAGTACAACCTACAGGTGTCCTCTAGTCATAATTTGTTTTAGTTCTGCATTGGCTGTTATGGTAAAATTTCATGCATACATACACTTTGACCACGTACATCTCCCTTATCCTGCCGTTGTATTCTCTCCCCTTTTATCTTCGCCTCTTGTTTGATAACAGTATTCCTTATACTATCAAGTCTTTTATAAGCTTTCTCAGGTTGGGAAAAACACGCGATACTCGTCTTTCTCAGTCTGGCTTATTTCTCTTAGCGTTACAATCTCTAGCCCCACATCCATCTTCCTGCAAACGACATAATTTTGTCCTCATTTAAGACTGAATGATACCCGCATTTTCTTCATTCATCTTTAGGCTGGCTCCATATCTTGGTTACTGGGAATCGTGATGCAATAAGTATGGGTATGTTGCTGTCCCCGTAGGGTAGGGGCTTTAATTCCTTCGGGTGTACACCAAGGAGTGCTGTCGCTAGATCATATGGTAGTTTTATTTTTAGTTTATTTAGGAACCTCCGTACTGGTTTCTTTAGTAGCTGTACCATCATTTTCACTAAGAACATAAAAAATTTCCTTTTTTTTTTTCGAGGTACCGGGGATCAAACTCAGGACCTTGCACTTGCCAGGCGGGCGCTTATGCCACTGAGCTAAACCCCCAGCCCAAGTTCCTGTTTCTTGCATCCTCACCAGCAGTTATCATTTTTTTCTGTTTTGTTTTGTTTTTGTACTCTTGATAATCATCATCCTGACTGAGGTGAGATAGAATTTCAGTACAGTTTTGATTTGCATTTCCCTGGTGACAAAAGATGTTGAATATTTTGCCATATATTTGTTAGATATTTGACTTCTTTTGAGACGTCTGTGTTCACTTCACTTGCCCTTTTCTTAACTGACCTAATTTTTTTGAGTTCTTTATATATTCTAGATATTAATCTTCTATCAGAAGATTATGCTCACAAGCATTTTCTTTCCTTGTGTAGTCTGTCTTCACTCTGTTGACTATTTTCCTTGCTATTCAGAAGCTTTCTAACTTGGTGTAATCCCACTCATTAATTCATGCTACTATTTTTTTTTTTTTTGAGACAGGATCTCATTTTGCAGTTCAGGCTGGCCTTAAGCTCACTTTGTAGCCCAGGCCAGTTTCAATTTTGCAACAATCCTCCTGCCTCAGTCTCCTGAGTGCTGAGATTACAGGTGTGCACCACCAAGCCTGGCTTCTTGCTACTATTTCTTATGCTTTGGGAAGTTTTTGCCTGTTCCTATGACTTCAAGTGGTTCCCCTATGTTTTCTTCTAGCAGTTTCAAAGTTTCATATCTTATACTTAGGTTTTTGATCCACTGTGAATTTGTCTGAGTCTGTTGACAAGAGGTTAAGGATAGAGATCTTGTTTCGCTCATCTACATAATGATATCCAAATTTCCCAGAACCATTTGTTAAAAAGATTCTTTTCTCCAACATACATTGTGAGCCTCTTTGTTGAGAATCAGATGGTTGGGGCTGGGGATATAGCTCAGTGGAATAAGCGCTTGCCTAGAAAGCGCAGGGTCCTGAGTTCGATCCCCAGTACCGCAAAAAAAAAAAAGAGAGAATCAGATGGTTACAGTTGTATGACTTTATTTCTGTGTCCTCTTTCCTATTGAATTGGTCTTCTGTGTCTATTTTTGTGCCAGTCCTAGGCTACTTTTGTTATTATGGCTTTGTAGTATATTTTGAAATTCTGTGTTGCTAATTGCCCCAACATTGTTCATTTTTCTCAAACTTGCTTGGGATATTCTGGATCTTTCATGCTTCCTTAATGAATTATAGTATAATCTTTCTAGTTCTGTGAAGAATGACATTGGAATTTTGATGGAGGATCTGTGCACTGCTTTTAGTGATATTCCCATTTAAACAATATTAATTCTGCCAATCTATGAACACAGAAGGTCTTTTCATTTTCTAGTGTCTTTTTCAACTTCTTGCTTCATTGTTCTGTAATTTTCATTGTAGAGGTTTTCACTTCCTGGGTTAGGTTGATTCCTAGGCACTTTTAAGCTATCATAAATGGAATTGTTCTCCTGATTATTTTCTTAGCTAGTTCATTGTTGGGTGTAGAGAAAAGTTATTTATTTCTTAAGGATAACTTTGTATGCTACCACTTTGCAGAATGTATCAAATCTCAAAGTCTTTTTCTGGAGTCTTTAAGGCTAGGACTATATCATCTGCAAATAAGTATAATCAGATTTCTTCCTTTCCTATTTATAAACCTTTTATCTCTTTCATTTGTCTACCATAATTGCTCTGGCTAAAATTTTAAATACTACATTAGATAGAAGTGGTGATTGTGGACATCTTTGTCTCTTTTCTGATTTTCAATTATCTCTCCATTCAGTATGATGGTCACAATTTTTTGTAAAAAAGGAAAAATTCTGGCAACCTGTTATCCAGAAGCTTTACAAAACCAATACAAGAGGCTTTACAAAACCAACACAAGGTAGGGCAAACAGTCTATATCTATACCAGAGTCATGTTTTCAAATCTAGACACATTATTGGACAGATTTTTAAACTACTTTCATTGACAAGAGACATCCTGGTGGTGTGGTATAGATGAAAAAAATATTAGAATTTTGTGACATTGCTATGATTTATGGAAAACATATAATAGCATATTTCAGATTGGGATAGTATTAGAAAATTCAGAAACTTATGGTCATTTCACAAAAACACAATGTCATGGAAGACACTTTGTTAAATCATTCTGTGGACCTGCAGCTAGAAATCTAATTCTTTCAGAAATTTTTCAAAAGGGAAAAGAACTAGAGAGAGTGAAAGAGAGGAAGGGAAAAGAAAAAAATAGGAAAAGAAGGATAAAATGGAACCAAAGCTTTGTAAATGAGGAGGAAAAGAAGGGTTGAAGGGAGAGGAGGAAAATGGAAAAAAAGTGGTACCAAGATATACCATGTACAAGTACAAATTCCCTGTGATAAATGTGTTCAATATGTGTGTCTAAATCTTACAATAAGCTCAATAATAAAAAATAAGGAGAGAAAGACGGGTTGAAGGGAGAGGAGGGAAATATGAAAAAAGAAGAAGCAAGATATATCATGTTCAGGAACAAATTCCTTGTGATAAATGTTATCATTATGTATATTTAAAATGTACTAATAAAACAGAAATTCTTTCACATGTGCATGTTCATGTTTGTGTGCGCATGTTCACGTATATGTGTGTGTGTGTACAATACTGTAGATTAAACCCAAGGCCTCAGTCTAAGCAAGCACCACAATGCTGAGCTACTGCTTAACCCTATAAATCTAATTCTTTAACAACAGTTTTATGACAAACCTTCAAGCCCCAACTCTATGGCCTGCTTATTAAAACAATACTTAGGGCCAAAACTCTAGAAATTACCAAAATTTTGATAGTGCCTCATTCTGTGAAGCTGACCCTTCTTTCCCAAAACCCATCAATGGCCAGTGATGCAAGACCCACTATCTCAGCACCGAGGACAGAGCCCAGTTAACCAGCAAGTGATGTCCAATTTTGCAACTCTGCAGCACACAGTTTTATGAGTTAAAACTGGAACTACAGAAAATTAGTGCTAGAGGCAATTAAAATGCTCAGTCTTATGAAGACTTTGAGTACTAAATCAAATGACCCACTTAAGATCCCAGAGCCAAGGACATAGAACTCAAACCTGTAATTCCAAGCTCTGCATTCTTTTATTGCACTACACTGATTTTTTTTGGGGGGCGGATATCTGGGGGACTGAACCCAGGGGTTTTACACTGTATTACATCCTCAGTTCTTTTATTTTTTATTTTGGGACAAGTGCTTGCTAAATCACTAAGTTGCCCAAACTGAGCTCAAATTTGTGACTCTCCTGACTCAGCCTTGTAGAGTCTGGGGATTACAAGCATATACCGTGCACCACATTGAAATCATTCCCTTACCTCTCTGCATAAATCTTCCCTCAGCCAATGCTGGTGCCAAGAGTGAATATGCTTAGGAAGTGAGATAGAGGTAGAAAATACAAAGGAAAGAGAAATCTCTATTGTTCTCAAATTGAGAAAGCTTCTCTTATTACCTTCTGGGAGTGCGACCAGTTGGAAAGAAAGTACAGGTAATGAAGCACAAGTAAGTGGGTTGCTTTTGCCAAGATCGCAGCTTGAGAGAATGCATGGCAGAAGGGAAGCCCCAGACAGCCCAACTCAGATCTGAGAAACAGTGTGTAGAGACCATTTTCCAACCGCAACCCTCAGCCAGTCTGCAGCACATATTGAGACCCAAAAAGCTTGTTCTTCGTGTTAAGCACAAGCGTGGTTTCTACCTTCAAAGGTGCACTAGCCAGGATGCCTGAGTCACTAGTCATACCACAGTTAGAACAAATCTGTGACTCTCCTATATGTGAATACTTGCTCAAATAGAGGAGCGTGGGGGTGTGAAATGAGGACAACTTACATAAATACTTGGGCCTGAGGAGCCACATCTGTTAAGAAGTTTGGATGGTCTGGAAGGACCTTTCCTGAAGCAACATACAGGATAGTTTCTCTGAGTAAGACAGAGGAGCTGCAGTGGGATGTTTTGGTAGTGGATCTTTGAGTCTATAGGCTAAGCCTACTGTCCCTACCCATTACTTTTCCTACCAAGCAAGAACAGGCACTCACCTGGTCTCACCCAAAACTTATATATTCCTGGACAATAGCACTAACTGTGGAAATGCAAAGACAGATGAATATTAACACGGAGGCTACTTGAGGCCAGCTGGCTGCACACCCAACGGCAGCTTTTATTCTGATGAGCTGGACACCAGCAAGGCTCTGGGCCTTGATCTTGCAGACTGATAGATTCTATCAGTTCTCCTAATCAAATTTGGTCAGATTTGGGGATACGGATGCATACTAACCCAATGAGTAAGACCAGACTGTCCACTAAGTCACAGTGAGAAATATAACTGTCAAATGATCAGAAACTTACTCAGTCTGACCACAGTCTCTCTGTGGGAGCTAAATGATAGAAACATTGAAGAATCAACCAAGATAAATTAATTAAAATATTTGATTGCTTAATGACATCAGCCTTATGAATCCATTTCCATAAATGAAATTCACTGGTCAGCAGAGTAGCTCCTCCTGACACTTGTCAGGTGAGCTCTACTGAGACAGGGATGGGCTCAGCTGTTCGTACCTGACCTGTTATTCCTTCCTCTGCTATCATTTCTAATGAATTGTTCTTCTGACTGATACATTCTATCTGTGTGTGTGTGCACCTGTGCACACCTACCCTTCCTTCACTTTCCACAAGTCTTTTTTATCTTGCTGGTATTCCCTTTAGTGTTTGTGTATCTACTCTAGTGTGCTATATAATGGTCAAGTAGTTTGACTATTATCTTCTTGTCTAGTTTAAGAATTAAAGGAAGGTGCCAGGCATGGTGGTGCGTGCCTGTAATCCCAGCACTTGGGAGGCCGGGGCAGGAGGATCGTTACCAGTTTAAGACCAGCCTGGGCTACAAATTGAGCTCAAGGCCATCCTGAACAGCGAAGCAAGACCCTGTCTCAGAAAGATCAAAAAATAAAAATAAAAAGAATTAAAGGAAGGACACTATGTTAATTGGATGTTATAACATCACAGAACACCCCCAAACATAGTGTCTTTAAATCATAAATCACTATCACTTATGATTTCTTGTGTACCCATGAATCATCTGATGCTGGCCAGGACTGCTTTTCCTATACATAAGGGTCTTCGGGGAGCCATCTAATCTAAACTACAAAGAAGGTTGGGAAAGGTGGTCTTCGTTCTCATAACTTCATGGCTAGCCAAACATTATGTTATTAAGGAAGAAGGGAGGACCAATATTCAGGGCTAACAATTTTTTTCCTGTAGCATATGGTAAGTCATTGAAGAATTCTGAAGAGGATAGTAATGATCCAATTTGTATACTGGAACAATCACAAGGCCTGCTGTGTGGAGACTGAAAGTGATGAACCTCCGGTCTCAGCAAAGGCCCTCAGTTAATACTTTCCTCGAAGGCAGAATGATATAGCTGTCTGTGCTCTCCCCCGCTCCCCTCCCTCACACTTCAGTTTGAATAAGGAATGGGCCATTTCCCCACCCTGATAAGGTGGGGCTCCCACCAATGCTGGGTCACAAAAAGATAAGAAGAATCATCCAAGTAGATTTAGATTGTTCAGCCTGTTCCCAAAGACCTTGTAGGGTCCCCAGAATATACAAATGAGTTGCAATCTTCAGTCACCAGGAGTCACACATGGCATGGGAAATAGCAAGTCAGGGGGTTCAGCCCAAGTGTCAAACTGTGGGCAAGTAGGAATAGTTAGTATCACTTGCTCACAGAATAGGGGAGCAGTGCTCCTCTCACCCATAACCCAGACAAATCAGATTTACTTCGAATGTTAACACATGACCTGATTTATTGAGAGCATCGTTGTTTTCTTTGTACTCTTCTGTTTGTCACCATTTTTCTATTGTGAATGTACATTTGCTTTTAGATAGAAGAAAAATAAAACAAAAAAAAACAAACAGCCCAGAATGCTGCTCTGCTATAGGTCTGCTAGAAAGCTGAGGCCTCTGGCCAGAGAGAATCTTACTAACTCTTGTCAGCCAGTCAAGAGGGTGCTTTTGGGTTAGCAGAGAAAACCTCCTACCCCCACCAGACCTCCCCAACTACAGCAAACAGTATTTGCTATTGGCCTGTGGATGCTGCCTTCATCCTATTGGTCAGCTCTGGGCCTGCCCTCCCCCACATTTCATGATTCTGTTAATTTTATCAAACACCTTTCAGGTACCTTCTGTATGCCAAGAGCCAAGGATACAAAGATGACTAAGCCTTGGCTAGCAGCCTGGAGGAGCTCACACGGAAAGACCTATTAGGATTGGTCTGCTCTGGCAGTGGGAATTTGGCTGGTGCTGAATTTCCATGCTCTTTTGGCAGATGGAAATGGGAGGGTCTGGGCCAGAAGAGAACGCCTGCGGGGACAGAGTTGAGAAGGCAGCTCAGGCTTTGTGTTACCAACCCCACCTCCTGGGAGAAGCCAAACTGGAGATAAACAGAGCCCTGGCCCTGCCTGAGGACAAACCCCAAAAGCGCCTGTACTATTGCATTCTCTCCTTTCCACCTGAATATGCCAGGGGCTTGGCCAGCAACCTTGATCACTGCTTCATTTTTAGAAGAGGAATCTGCAAATGAAGGGAATCAGGGTCTCCCCAAAAATGATGCTGTGCTGTGTGAAGTTTTCTTTAGCAGCTTCCCTTTGGCATGCTGAGGAGATGCACACCATTATCACCCCTCCCCTTGCTCCAGCTTCCTCAGAGCTGGGTCTTTCACTCCCCGCCCCAGTCACTCTTGAAAGGTTGCCATTTGGTCAGTGGGTTTCTTTGTGAGGATTAGAGGGAGGTCTGGGCCTGCTGAGTGGACAAAGATTCCCATCTGCCTTCATCAGACTAGAAACTGAGCCTCTCAGAACATGATCCAAGGTGATTTTTTTTCCAGCCCAGTTGATTAAAGTCAGTGTCACCTGAAACCAAGACCAATGAATGTCCATAAGGACTCCCAGGTGGCCCTCTAGGTCAACGTAATGCTCCCTCCTCAACAGGCAGGAGGCGCCATTATGCTGGGGCCAGGAGCCTGGCCCTTGCAGAGTGAGATTGAGATGCCACTCTCAAAAGTCTCAGGATATCAATATTTCATGCCACTGGAGCTGTCTTTGTTTTTATGTGAATTTCTCAGGCTGCCAGATGGGCAAAGGCTGGCAGCGTCATCCATCACCAAGCTGTTCCCTGCTCAGCAGCCTTGCTGGCTGCCAGAGCCCCGCAGGCTGGCCTCAGCTGTGGCCTGTCCTCTCGTTCAGGCTGCACAGTGGATATAGCCCCATCCTAAACACTGAGGATCACAGAGGAAGCCAGACCTTTGCTCTGAGGGACTCGCAGATGGACAGATCTTGTGATGAGATGGGAAGCAGCTGGCCACTTCAGCACCATGCCACACGTAACTTTTATTTTAACCCTCAAAGAAAGTGTAGGGAAAGCAGAGTAGAGGTAATATCCCCAGTTTGCAGATGGAAAACTCAGGCTCAGAAAGGCGAATGAAATTGCCCAAGATCATCTGGCAAGTTAAGTAGCAGAGCTCATCCTGGGTTCCCTCTAGCACTCCAAGGTCTTGTTTCTAATCCAGTACCACAGTAAGCCATGGGCCCATCCCAGTAAGGCCCTCCTGAACAAAGGAGGGCAATGAGACAGAGGAAGCTGTGACCAGGAGGCTCTGCTCCTCCAATCCCAGCCTCCTCATAACCTGCATGGTTCCCAGGGTCTGTAGCTTCCTCTCCCTGCAGGTGCCAACTGACCCTAGTAGCAACCTCACTCTGTCCGCACTGGCCCTTCCCTGGGAGCCTAACCAGTGGCCAGCTCCTCCAGCATGGGGCTCTGCCTCAAGATCAGATATGAGTGATACACCATTCCTGGTGCCAGAGATGCAGGCAGAGATTCCCTAATGTGGACACCCCATGCTGATGCGTTCATTCCAGCATCCCTATGAATCTATGGGCTTCACCCTCTAGGCACACATAGCACTCTGTCTCCTCCACTAATTTCTGAGCTAAAGTTGCACACTATTCAAGTTTCTCTGCAGAACATCCTTCCTAAAGTTACTCCCAGCCTATCCCATGCATGCTTCGTCCACCAGCCCACTTCAGTCTCCCCCTTCTGCCCCTGTTTCCCTCACTATAGAGAGATCACTCCATATTGCCTGGGCTACCCCTACTCTGTGGGATTCCAGGTTTGGTGACAGGAGTAACACACAATAAAGCACTCTCCAAGAACAGAGCCCAAATCCCAGGGTCAGAGATGACAAGGATTGATCAATTCCACTTTAGTATCACTGGACTGGAGACAACTAAGCCAAAGGCTGGCTGCCATAGATAAATCCTGCCAGGTGGCAACTGGGAGACTCACTATAACACACCAGGTGAACTTGGGCAAGCCACAGGCCTCTATGCCTGTGTAAGTCTGGAGTCAAAACCAGTAACCCCTAAGCCTCCTCCTCTAGCTGCATCTCTGACCAGTGATCACCCATCTTTACCTGTCCTTGCACAGGGCCAGAGTGAGATGCAATAAATGCTTACAGTCAAGGTTATGGTGGTCCAGTGTTTATTGCATGTGCCTGGTAATGTTGCAAAGAGGCTGCACAGCCACCTGACAGTTTTGCTGTAGAGGGACTTACACACTGAGAAGGCTGGAGCAGACAGTGCTGACCCCTTTCAACTCTGCAACTCCCAGTCTCAGGCTCTGTGCCTCCTACATGAGGCAGAAGCACAGTCTCACAGGCTAAAGGCTGTAAATGGCATCATTTCTTTTCACGCTTGCATTGCAAAACACCAGCAAGGTAGTCAGCAAACTCTCTTCCAGTATCAAAGAAGTAAGGTTCAAAAAGATAAGAAATGCACCAATGCCACATCACTGGAATTTGAACCATGCTGTGTCTGAGTCCAGAGCTCTCTGTTCTATGATGCTGTGCTGAAGGGTCTCTGATGTCATGAAGATGGCACACTCCTGACTTGGAGTTTGCTTGATAAATCAGGTTTGCATGCTTTCTTTTGTATACACCCACAATACCCTTCCCCATACCTGTTCTCCCATTCCGCAAAAGACCTCTTCTCTGCCTAAAGAGATCCCATTTACACCACAGGCTCAGCTCCAGTCACTCCTGAGAGATGAGCGCCTCTGTGTTCCCATAACAAACATATCTGTTCTTTTCCCATTTATGTCACAGCGCTATTTATTGAAAGCCTCCCAGGAAGCAGGCTCGGAGAAAGATGACACACACATAATGCTTGTTCAGTCCTCCTAGCATCCTCAGGTGGTTCTTGATATTTCTAACACTCATGGATCTATGTTATTCTGGCTTTAGTTTCCCTCACTCCCACTACATCTGCCTCCAATACTGAGCATAATGCCAGGGCATATATTGGGTGCTAGTGGACCTGTGTGCATGTATGAAGAGAACCTGCCGGCACCACTAATGTCTTCAGGTGTGAAGAGATGGAATCACTCTGCTCTAGCCTGAGACAGTAGAAATGAAAACATGACTCTGAGTGCTTAGATCTGAAGGTAGTTTGTTTCCTAACCTTGCAGAAAACAGCTTCTTGTTCATTTTCACCCTTGGATTCTCTCTCCCTCTCCTTCAGATTGCCTCTCTTTCCCTGCCGAGTCTAATTCCATTACACACTGTTGGGATAATATAGCCTCCCTGAAGGGTACACAGCCCTGCTCATCCTTTTGTCCCAGAAACTGGAGGACCAGAGTTTAGGTCAGAAGGGTAAGCCTACACTGAAGCCTGAGAGGCCCCAGGATCTGATACGGGAGTTCATTTTTCAAGGTTTAATGTCCAATTGGACAGATGGAGGCCCTGGGCCCCTGGCCCTGCTCCCAGGTTGGGGGTTGTACAAGATCCAGAGGTCACACTGGAGAGCAAGGAGATCAGGTTCTTGGGCAAGGACCAAACTGGACTGTCACTCAGCCTGCATGCTGGAGAGAGGAGAGCAAAAGATTCAACCATGTAGGGGACCAGAGCAACCAGGAAGGTCAGACTTTGAATGGGCAGCCCTAGAAACCATGATGATTTTAGCCACAGAGTAGACTGTGTTCTGTGGAGCTAGAGAAGATTCGAGGAGTAGGGAATCAAGGAGTCAGACAGACACAGCTCAGGCCTCTACCGATAATTCATGCCGAATACCTTGTTTTTCACCTGTTTTGTAGATTGTAATTTCGTGGAAATTTTTCTTTGAATAAAAAGTTGGAGGAGAAGGAGGAAGAAAAGGCAGAAGGAGGAGGAGGAGGAGGAAGAGAAGAAGAAAAAGAAGGAAGAAGAGGAAGAAGAGGAAGAGGAAGAGGGGGAGGACCACTTGCCCTGCCTTGGATTATAAATGCCCTGGGTCTCAGACCTGGGCTCCTTCTTCCTCCCTAGATACCCAGCTTTGGGCTCACGGAGGAAGAAGTTATTCCAGGGACCCCAGGTGGTGCAAAGATCACACCACAACGCTGAAGCATGTGATGGCCTACGTGGATACTACCTAACTTAGATGCGCTCCTTCCTGATCTCCCACACTCCAGGCATAATTTTTCTTCTGGCCTTCACAGGACTCAGAGAATCTCCTCTCCACTGAGTGCCTTCACGTCTGCATCCTCTTCTCATCCTAAATTACTTTTTCTTTAGCTCAAATGCTGCTTCCCAGTGGAGCCCTTGATGACTTCCTCGGGCAGTTGACCTTCCACATGACCCACAGCCACCTGCTGACCTGAAAGCAGGGCACACCTCGACCACACAGTTTGAGTCTACAAGCCTGGGCACACTTTTCCTCTCAGGAACTCAAACACCTGGGGCAGGCAGACTTCCTCAGGGATTCAATTTCCCCATCTGTAAAACAGATAACAGAGCACGCTTTTATTTCTATGGGAATCAAATGCAGGAACATGGGCAAATGCCTTGGCCCTATACCTGGCATAAGGGCTCCAAAAAATGGTAACCACTGTGAATAATGTCATTCAGTGAGTTTTTGTGATAAATTCTGGGATCTGTTTGCTGAACATTTCCCCATCATGATTTTTGCATATGCAATTCAGACACATTTGTTTTCTTCTCAGCTGAATCTTCTGACAAAAATGGCAGGTTTCTGAGCCAGCGAGACAACAAACACAAGCAGTATCAGGACTCTTCCTGATGAAATTAGAAAGGTAGGACTTTCACCTTTAGAAAAGAAGTTAGAAAGGTGAGGCTTTTATCTTTAAAAAACCAGCTTCTCATCCAGTCTTTATGGCATTGTATTATTCAGCTAGGACCTCCACTGATGTTTGACTTCTTTGCTGGCCTGGAAAGCTGCCCAGTCAGGGAAAGCAGTGTCCCTACAGCATATTTGTATCACAGTGCTTATCTCCTGGGTAAACACTTGCCATTGCTGTCTTGTTAGACTGCCCCTCTGAATTAAGAGCATCTACCCCTGACCCTGTGTTCAAGCAACTAGCACAGTTTCTATGCTCAATAATTGTGTGACATTAATAGTCCTCATCCATGTAAACAGTGTGAGGGATGTCTAGAAAATGGATAAAGCATACTTTTATGTGTGTCTGTGAGATTGTTTCTAGAGAGAATTGGCATGTGGGTCAGTTAACTGAGAAGGAAAGATAATCCCTGAATGTGAATAGCACTACCCAACAAGCTGGGGGCCCATACAGGACAAAAAGCAGAAGGAGAAATTGATTTCTTTTACTCTAAAGTTTCCAACATCTTAGACTGAGCAGCTACTGGTTTTTCCAGTTCTTCAGCCTATATACTGGACTATTCAGCTTGAGAGCATATATGCCGATCTAATAAATTTCCTCCTATAATTTATATACATTCTGTTGGTTCTATTCCTCTGGAGAACACTAACACAACCAGTTGTTAAATAAATAAAGACTTTAATCAATTAATAAGTCAGCAGAGTTACTGAGACCTACAGGCTTCCACCTTTCATTCCTTGTAGACTAGGATTCAAGCCACTCCTCAGATTCCTCAGAGTAAAGGCAGCTAAGCCCAATCCAGGTTGAGCTAAGCCTTCCAGATGAAAGAAGGTGCAGCAGCGCCCCAAGAAAGATGGTCTTCAACTTAGGCTCAGAGCTGGGGAAAGAAAAGGACTAATTCACACCAAATGGAACTATATGCAAAGCATGACAGGAGACCTGGGTTAGAGGGGCAAGCAGAGTTTGCTCTCTGTATTGGTTCACACCCTGTTGTTGACACTACAGTGCTTACCAATAACTTGGCTACCCTAGCATCTGAGGCCAGTTGTCCTCGTCTGTCCCGGACATAAGGAAACCTCTTAGGGCCCAGCCAACTAGACAAGGCCTCTTCTCTGGCCACAGCTATGTCTCAGGATAGAATCCTGGTGGTCCAAGTTGATGACTACCTAGCTGACTGAACCTTGGTAGTTAGATTGTAAAGGTCCATATCCTACTGGCTCAAAGGAAAACATTTTTTACCTGTGCTTACTGACAATTTTTACCTGCCTCCTTCCTTAGAATACTTATACATGTCCACATGCTTTCTCCTCAAGAAAATAAGAATACCCTTCCCAAAATACCAAAAACATTTTGGGGAGATTCTGGAAAATTCTGAAAATCTGGAATTTGCTTGCAGGCACTGGGAATTCAGCTCAACTAGAAAAGCCAATTGACTCCTACAAATTCACTCAAAGAAAATGAAAGCCTAAGTCTACACAGAGCAGGACATGCATGCTCGTAGCTGCTTTATCTGTTCTAGCCCAAACCCAGAAACAACCCAAATGTCCTTCAGCAAATGCAGGAATAAAGAATTGGTAAGATGCCCTCACAGCTGAATGAAAAGGAATGAAATATCGATACAGGCAACAACCATTCTGCTGAATGAAAACACACACTCACACTCCGTGGTTCCATTTATTCAAAACTCCAGACAAAAGCAACTAACTTCTAATGACAGAAAGCAGATTCGTAGTTCACTGGAGAGGGACTGGGATGCGGGGAGGGGAAGGATTACAAAGGGTCCCAAGGCAGGTTTTGGGAGTGATGGAATGGTCACTAGCATGATTGTTGTCACGGTTTCTTATGCACTTATGTTAAAACTAATCAAACTTTACAGTTTCAATATGTGTAGTTTATTGCATGCTAGTTGTATCTAAATGAAAATATTTTTTCCAATGGTTTTGAAATGTTATAGCTAGAGAATTTTTTCTTCAAGAAACTTGGCAATATTCAAAATCCATACATATAAAGTAGGCACCAGCAAAACTAGTAAAGCAAGAAAAGAGAACTGCCTCCCCCACCACTATGAGCTTTGAAATAGTTACACAGCACAAGCTAAAATTACAGCTCTAATCAACTCCATGAATTTACTGATGAGGAAATTGAGGTCCAGAAAACTAAATCAGCTTGCCCACGGTCACACAACAGATAGTACATCAAGCTTTAACATTCAAATTTCCTACCTTGAAGTCCAGTGTTATTCTAGTGCACACAGTACTATAAAGATGAAAGCTAGATATGTCCAGAATGTTCTGGAGAAAATCCTAGTTACAAGAGAGAATACTAATATTAACATGTAACATATTTTGGAGCACTTGCTATAGGCCAAGCACTTCTAGTTCCTTATTGTGATCTTCCAGATGTCTTTTTTTTTTCCTTTTTTTTATTTTAAAGAAAAGAAATAAAAACAATGGTATAAAATTTCAAAACAAGATTGTAGGAGAGTAACATGGTTAGTATACTGTGTCTTGTTATTGTTTGATCAATTTTTTATGTCTCTAGCTTGTCATACATACAAGCAATTACTTTTCAAATCATTAGGAGGTAGCAATTGCAATAAAAATTCTCCAGCCATAAAAGTTATTTCGAGGGTATAATCTCAGTCATACCAATGGATTCCATGTTGTGTCTTAGCACCTAATACAATGCCAGACACATAGAGGCACAATAAACATCACTTTAAACAAATAAATAGAGTTGGCCTTTCCAACTGACTTAGCCTAACAGAAACCATTCTGCTTGGCTTAGTCACATCTATCAAGATGTATGAACAGCACTGACAGCCTTAGAATGGTGAATCTTACTGTGAACTCTCTTGCAAAACCATGAGCAAAGTACACTCATCCACTCCCCCTTCCTCCCTCCATCTCCTGCTCCCAGCCTATTCAGATGTTTTACTTCTCAGAGAACCCTGATATTGGTTCCAAAGAGAAAAGTGACTGGAACCGAGCTGGTGCTGCTCCCCACATACCCAGCATGTTTACTCCCTGCTAGGTGGAAGGCAGGCGCAGCTCCCTAGGGCAGGGAGGACAGGGGCATCTCCCAGCGACAGCTTCCTGCCTGTGGACAGCAAGATGAATTGCAGGCATCCTGGGTCCCCTATTCACGGGGGTTTAGTCTCTTGTCTGCTCTCACAAGAAAAGGTCAACCAGGTAACGCAGAGAAAGTAACAACTGGGAGTCACAAGAGGAAGATGGAAGAAGGGCAGCATTGCTCTCAGGGAGCAGACAGGCATTCTTCATTGATGAACTCAGCAGCTACTGCTGAGAAAGACTTCCATGCTCCCCATTCCCCACTCTCACCCCTGGGAACTGATTGTGACGGGTCCAGGGCAGTCATGAAAGGCCCCAGTCGGAACTCAGATCAGAACTCAGACCTTGACACAAGGAATTGGTAAAGCAGTCACCAGGCTTTCTGGAACACCAACCAGTCCCTCCAAGACAGAAACTCACAAGAAAAGGAGGGCAGCACCAGGTTTTTCCATACACAGGAAAATAAACCAGCCTCCCATGATGAACAGCAAAAGAGTTATCATTCCATTATAGCCCAAAACACTCAGTAACACAACCTCTTTGGAGTAAAGACACTGTGAATCCACAGGTCCCTGAAAGCAAAATCCTGATTTACATAGGATTAGCTGCTGGGGATAGAGCTCAGTGGAATAAGCGCCTGCCTAGCAAGCGCAGGGTCCTCAGTTCGATCCCCAGTACCGCCAAAAAAAAAAAAAAAAAAGAATGACTGTGATACATAGGATTAGCTGATTGCTTTTCAGGACCCTTATGAGACTGGGACCAGACTGGACAGTTTTATGAAGGACAGTTTTGAGGAAAAAGGATGAGGACTGAAAATAGGGTGGTGCCAAAGGAAGGGACTAGGACCACCCAGTGCGGAACAGGAGCCTCTGGAAATGTGGGGAGGCCTTAAAGGTAAAGCCTGTGGATCCCAAAGGCAACCTCATCTAACTTTGAATAGTAACATGCAGTCCTAAATCACTTCAACAGCTTATAATTTACAAAGCACTTGAAACCCATTATGTAATCATGATTTATTGTCACAAAGACTAGAGGACAATGACTGAGAGATTTCACAATGACTTGACTTTAGTGTCATACATGGATTAATTCGGTGAAACTTCCCAACAACACTGGGAGGAGTCGCTATTGCTCTCATTCCTATTTTATAGATGAGAAAATGCAAGCTCTATGAGGTTAGGTAGTTTATCCAAGGTCATATAGCTCATAATCAAGACTGGCTTTGAACCCAAACAACTGTCCTGAGACCCTGTGTGCTAAACTACTGTGCTTTGTTGTCTCAGACAGCTGGAGGGACATACTCAAGGTTGCCAGCTAGTAAGTGCTAGGAGCCCCAACACATAGTCTTCTGACACCAAAGCAGTTGAATGTTGCTCCTTCTTGCTGCTACCCAGACTCCCTCCTGTTGGTAAGAGCAGAGACAGTATGAAATCTGAAAGGCAGTGACCAAATGGAGGGCACAATGGGGGATAAATGAGGTATACTCTGCTCACGGCTCTGCTTAGGCAGTTACTATTAATCAGATTCACCCTCCTAAAACTATCAGTGCAGTTTGCCTGACACCACACCCTGGAAGGGAGTGAAGAGCAAAAGGATCTTCTCTCCTGTAGGGGGACTCTTTCCCAACACAAACTCTCCTCCCGGGCAGGGCCCTCCCAGGGGGACCGAATGAGTTCTGGCTGAAGTCAAAGAAAACTGTACACAACAGTTCAGTCAGGCCAAAATGTTGTCCTCCTGGTTGAAAGGGACCAAACCAAGTCCTTTTGCCCTGATCCTCCCCCCAAGCAAAATTCCCATTGTGATAAACTGATGCCAAATCGGTCACTGAGGAGCCCAGTAAAACCAGACCTGACCTCATCAAGATCTGTGACAAGACTTCTATATGCTGGGGTGAATGACAGGGAAACACAGGCCAGCACCACCACCTTCTGTTGCCTGCAGGTTATCATAGCCGCAGGAAACGTCCTGAGTCAGCAGCTAACTCAACCTCCGGGTCGGGGCTGGCCGTGCGCCTTCGGTCATGGAGTTGGAGGTTGTTCTTTCCTAAGCCTACCTTGCCATCCTGCACCTGCCCACCCACCATAACTGGATCCCTCTCTCAAGCCTCCTCAGAGACAGAAACAACCAAGATGATCCTGTTTCACAGAGAGATAGGATTTCGGAATCGTAGGCATCTGCTGTGCAGGGTCCTTCCTAACAGTCTTCCAGCCCACCCTGGAATTAGCACACCCCTCTGCCATGGACAGTTGACCCAGCCAGATCACCCAAGGGTCCACCAGCTGTAGAAGACACACCTTCGCCTCCATCGCTCCTGCTGGTAAGTGCATGGCCCTTTTGTTTTCCCGTGACCCACCCTTCAGTCTCTGCGGCCGGATCTTAACTCCCACGCCAGAGGCCCCCGTCGTCCTTCTCCTAGAGTCCCTGAAGGATGCTGGGGAAATTCAGTCGCGTGTGGGACAACAAGCAGAGTGGGTTGACCGGCTCACTTCCCAGCTTGCTTTTAGGGAAGTGCTACTCTATGGTCCACATTCCTAGCTGCTCAATTCTGGGCCCTCCAGGAACAGCAGTCTCACCCTTCCCTTGACTCTCCACCAGAAGAGGCCACAGCTGCCCCCACCTGCCCATCCACTATGCACACTTCTATTCTAGAAATTCTAGATTCTCCTTGGGGCTTACAGAGTCCACAGAACCCCCTCACCAGCCACCCCCCTCAAAACCCACATACAAATCAATAGAAAAACAGGCCTGAAGAAACCAGAAACAAAAGAACTTCAGCCTCTGAAGTTGCTTGTGTAGACAATAGCCTCTGTGGTGTTCCGTCGGACACATGCAGCCTCCAGCGCCCAGCCCACACCCACGGGCAGATGTCTGCAATTCCACTACAGGTGCTTTTTCCCATAGCCCACCCCAGTCAATGAATTATTCAACAAATATTTTCTGAGGTTCTTCAGTGTGCAAGACAACATACTGTACTAGGGACTTGGGTGATTACAAGGCTACAGATCTTTCCCCCCCCCGAAACTCTCTGTAGATATTGTTAGGGCTGGGAAAGTTGCTCAGCAGTAGAACTCTTGCCATATACACACAATGCCTTGGGTTCCATCCCAGCACCACCAAAACAACAACAACAGCAACAAAAGATTGTTCTTATTTCCACTTTACAAATGAGGGAATTGAAACAGAAAAGAGGTCGAGTGGCTAGCCTGAGGTCATATAATTTATGAAATCCTGAACATAGCTGTGGGGTGGTTTTTAGAGAGGTGACCCCAGGAAAATAACTCAGGATTATGGATACTTCCCCAAAGGAAAGGCTGGCATTTGGCATCTTGTTATTCAGTGTCAGTACTTACCCACAGAGCTTGCCTGATCCTGGGCCACCTGTGAAGGAGAAGGGACGAGGTGGGAAAGAAGGTGTAGCCCTTGGCTACCACCAGCTGGAACAGGCCCAAGCGCATCCGTGCCCTCTCTCCATCCCCTGGGGAAGGTCACATCCCTGCAGACCTGGACGTGGCTGCAGAGGTCTCACCACATGATGGACCAAGGCACACACTGGATATGTGCCAGGCTGGCTGTGACAAGATCGGCTAGAGGCCGCCAGCAGTAGGCAATGGACCCAGCCTGGATGAGGAATGAACAGCCTGATAGCCACATAAAAGGGACAGGAAAGACTGGAGAGGCTGTAACCACAACCCAGGCAAGAGGCAGTGTCTGAACCGACTGGTGGTGGGAGAGGGTGAGTGAGATCCCTTTCCAGGGGCTTTGGGACCCGAAAGGGTATCGGGTCAAAATAAAGGAAACCTTTACCTGTGCAGATTAGGGCATTCCCCAGCAAAAGGAAATAGCAGGGTGAGATCACAGAGGGGCAGGTGAAGGCCCAGATATGCTTTCAAAATCAGATCAAGGTGAGGCAGCTACTTTTGGAGCAGCCAGACCCAAACTTCAACACATTGGAACCAAATGCACATGGTCCTTGCCATGCATCGGCGTCTGTTTCTAAGTTTTATATTCAGAACTTTAATCGTCTATTGTCCCTATCTGTAGTTAGTCTCCCCATTTTACAGGTGAATAAACACAGAGAAGGACTGACAAGGGCAGAAGGCACAAAGCTGAGGTTGCAAACCTAGATCTGCAGGTTTCATGACGAAACCACCATGCTAAATAACCTGCCTCCCGGGAGAATAAATGGAGGATGCAGGGAGGGGATGAGGTAAGCTTAGGTAAACTTATGAATGAGGAATTACAAGGTGCTGTTGAGAAGCCCAGAGGAGATCAGATGCCTATCACTAGTCTTTATTGAGGCTGTCTGCACTGAATGACTTTTAGACGTAGGGTCAGACAAGAGAAAGTCAGGCCCTCGCCCTGCCACTTACTACATTCAACGCTCTGGACCTCGCTGTCTCCACACCTGTAAAAGGGCGGTAATAACAGGTCTGTTGCGAGAGTCAAGTGGAAACATGAATATGCACAAATTTAGAAGGCACGGGGGTGCACAGAGGTGAGTGGAATGCAGACTTTACAGGATGGGAGAGCCACAGGCCTCTTGCGATTTAGCTCCTGAAGGTTCTTCCCCAGGTGGTGGATAACTCCATAGGCTTCAGACCCTTCAACACACCTGTGTTAAGAGCCTATGAGACAAGGTGCCAAGAATGCATAGACCACAGAGGTGTTTCTATGCTTATTTTAATGATGAAGGAACTAAAACTTAGGAAACTAAGGTGACACCCCTAATAGCTGTACAGCAAGTGAGAGAGACAAAACTGGAATTCGTGTCTACTGGTGCCACACACCATGCTCTTTCCAGCTCATAAACTGGCTCCACAAAAATTGGTGGCTGAGGGCAAGGTTGGCAGGAGTAGAGGACTAAATAAAAATGTCTTTTATGGTATAATTTTATTTAAAACATTCTTCTTTTCCTATCCTTGGGACTGACTGAAAACAACCCCACATTTAGGGAGAGTAGGCAGGAGAGGTTACACAGAAACAAAAATCACAGCACACGTCACTCACCCACCCTTCCATGACCCATAGTCAGCAGCTGAGTAGAGAGGGATATTAGTGGGAAGCTCTGTGGGGCTCCAGCCATGGCCCCTGCGGAGCAGAGCGAGGCCGCGTAAGGACCTACTTGAGGACAAGGCATTGTGCGAAGAGTGTTGGGCAGCCTCAGTTCACTGCACTGTCCCTCTTGGATCCACACCTCCCCAAAGTGCCCGCTTGGGGGCAGCTGACACCCAGAGCTGAGCAGACAGCCAGCCCAAAGGACATTTCATTGAAAGACTTGAGCAGAAGCTGCTTCACTGCAAATGCAGGGACTGGTGTAATCAGCACCCCAACCACCATAGGTGGAGCTTTCAGGAAGGTACTCAGGGTCCCAAATCCATGATTTCTCGACCCTCTCTCTTAGTACCTAGCAATGCATCTCTCACAGGCCAATGCACCCTTCTCTCCAAGGCAAACAGGAAGGCAATACAAGGCCTTCCAGGAAAAAGGACTGAGGGGGTATTTTCCCCAACTGACTCCCAGAGCAAAAGTATTTCCCCCAAGATCAGATGGGGGCTGTTCTGGTCACGCAGTAGTAGCAGTGAAATCATGAGCCCTGTGTTCCTGCTGGAATGGATTATCTATCCTGTGATCATGCTTTTCAGAATCACTGCTACTGCTCAGGTTCTAAATGAAAGCGCTCTTACCCCCATCATTCCGTCCCTTTAGGAAGACAGCTGTGTCCTTGAGTAGTCCCTGCAGGAAGAGACACACTGCCCACACTGTGTCCATCATCACTCAAACAAGGAACAGAACCGTGTGACCAAACAATGAGCCCCCTCTCCTTGTCTTCCTCAATAGATCCAAGCAACAGAACATCCTCCCGTTCCAGGAGGCAAAGAGATGAGCTGGGAAAGAGGTAGCAGGGCACACCTGGAACAGAAACATCTGTGCGTGTGGGTGGTTTGTGAACTGCAAAGCTGTGCATGGGAATTTGGTCTTTTGTGTCTGCATATTTGCACCTGACTATGAATCTATGTGTTCTAGTGTCTTAGTAACATTATGGGCAGTATGTATGTGTCTGTGACTATTTGTATGAGAAGGCACATGTGTGTCTACACGTGGCTGTGTGTGAGTGTGTGTGTGTGTGTGTGTGTGTGTGTGCGCGCGCGCGCGCGCGCATGCGCACACCCTAAGTACAACCCAGGACAGAATGAAACATTCTGCATGAGAATCACATGTGGCAGTGGGTCTGCCATTGTGAGGCAGAGGAGGAAGGTAAGAATGCTAAGTTTGGAACTACTACACTCAGGTTTGAAGCACAGCTTTACAATTCAGGGGCCAAAGGCCTTGGACTGATCATACACCACTCTAGACCTCAGAGTCCGGTGTTAAAAGGGGATAGAAGCTCCTACTGACACTAGGGGACCTTGTGAGGCTCAGCCCCACGTGGAAATGTGTGCTCAGCATGAGTATCTGTACACAGAGTGATCGTCTCACCCACTCAAGACAGCCTCACTGCAGCAGAGGGGCTGAGACCACAGGCTGCAGAAGTCAACCTTACCCTCTGGGACCTCAGGGACATCTGTCCCTGTAATCGTCCCCTCACTGATCATCGTACATGCCCTTAGCAGGCCCTGTGCAGGAAGGAGTGGCCTCCAAAAGGGTCTCTGCGCTGCACCGTAAGATGTGATACACATTTTGCTAGCAGCAGGGGAGGGAAGTAAGAAATGGCCATCTCCACCCAATACCTGACCCATACCCAGCTAATGCCAGGTATGGGCATGCACTGAGTGCTGGTATCATGCTATAGGCTTCCACAGGACATCACTTCCTTACCACACACTTGCAAGGCAGGTAAGGCCACTTTAAAGATGAGGAAACAAGGGAGAAAAACTAGCTTGTTTTCTATCACGTAGGTAGTAAGGTGCCAAACCATGTTTGAGAGCCAAGCCCTGACACCTTGGGCCACACTCTTAGTCTGGATGTGGAACCTGCCTCAGGCTGTTTGAGGGGGCCACTCTCTGTGGTAGGGATAAGGCTGGGTGCTGGGTGAGCCCCCACCCCCACCCCAACCTGCTCTCTCCTGTTGGACTCAGGTCTCTAGCACGATGCTGCTCTCAGCCCTGATGAGGCTCAAGCCCTGGTGTCTCCACAGCTACCACCCCACTTTCTGCCTTTTGCTCAAAAAGCTGGGAGATCTGGGCCTCTGTGGTTCTTTCACAAGGAGCTGGAGGGCTCAGGTGAGCAGCAGAATCAGTAAGTCAGGCCTCAGTTTCCTTCTCATCATTTCCCAGTTGAGAAAACTGAGGCTTCTGAAGAAATGGGGAACATAATCCTGCCCACTGGTAAGTCAGAAAGGAACAAAATCTCTTTCAGCTCCTGAAAGAGACTGGGCCTGGAGATCGGCGAGATATGAAGAGACAGAGCTTGCTGAAGAAGAGGCAGAGAGCAGGAAGGGGTGGGCTTGAGAGCTACTCCAAGGGAGAATCAGCAAGACCCGGGGTCTGGCTGGCCCTAAGAGGTGAAGGAGAGAGAACATCAAATGTGGCAGGAAGCTGAACGTAGTGGCACACACCTGTAGTCCCAGCACTCGGGAGGCTGAGGCAGGAGAATTGTTGCAAGTTTGAGACCAGCCTGGGCTACAAAGTTAGCTCAAGACCAGCCTGAACTACATAGCAAGACCCTGTCTCAAAAAAAAAAAAAAAAAAAAAAAAATGTGGAAGGAAAGGCTACAGGTACATAGTGGCCAGGGACTGCTTCCAGCAAGACATCAGCGCCCTCTTCTGTCAGCTGCACCACAAGCAGGGTGGAGATCCACCTTCCACCCCCACTTTCCTGCAATCACGCACTCCAAAACATCCGCGGGTCTTGCTCATGCCAGGCCCACTTGAGGCGACGTTCTTTCCCCAAAGGCTGCCACTCTGCTACATTTGAGCTTTCCAGTGACAGCCTGCACTCGCCTTTCCTGTAGCCCTGGAGCCCTGAGGCACAGTACACGCTCCTCTTTGTAGGGTGACTGCTTTCAATCATTCTCTGACTGGGGACAGCTGCTTCCTCACCTGAATGTGGAGGAGGTGTTGGGGTTGCTAGGAAACCAAAGGCAACCTGTGGGGAAGGGCCATGGAATGGACTCAGACCTTAGCTGCTCAGTGTAGCTCTGCGACCTTGCAAAGACAGATCTGCTGTCCCAGCATTAGCCACAGATATCCCCACAAGTAATGTCCTGGGAGAAGCATAGGGCACAGCCCTCAATAGCCTGGCTGCAAGAAGTGTCAGCTCTGGTCAAGGACCAGACCATCACACCACAAAGGCTCATTCCCATCTCTGTGCCTACAGGATGTGCTGGAGTGCAGAGGCTACTGGGACAACTGTGGTCAGCACCAAGGCAGCAGAAGTGGGTAGGGAGGGCTCCACTGGAAAGATTCACTCTCATCTACGGCATCCTACTGTGTGCCAGGCACGGTGTTGTACACAACATTCAATATCTTGTTCTTTCCCCCAAGGACTCTCAGGAAAGGTATGCTTATACTCACGCAGAGCAGAAGAAAGCAGCATTCCAGAGGTTATAATAGTCCTAAGGCCACAGAGCAAGTCTGTCTAGTTCAGGGAGAAAGGAGCCAGCAAAGTCAGCAAAGACAGGATGTGTAAAGACAGTGAGTGGACCAGTCTGCTCCTGTGTGCCACATGGAGAGGGACCCAAAAAATAGCAAAGCTCTGGAACAAAAAGCATATATCAAACAATATTATGCCCAGAGAGAACTACAGACAAATTTTCAGGGAGTCCTCAGAGGGACAGAAGTACCTATACCTGGGGGTCCTTAGGGAAAGTCTCCCCTTCAGATGATGTGTAAAGCACGGTGTGGAGAGCTGGGATGCAGTTCTCCTGGTAGAGCATCACTTAGCAGGCTTGAGGCCCTGGGTTTGATCTTCAGCACTGCCAAAAGAAGAAGGGAGGAGGGAGAAACAAACAGCATGCGGATGGTAGGACCTTCACACACAGACAGAAGATAGCCCAGTGTGTTCCCTGGGGAAAGAGGTGCTCCTCAGCACTGTGCTGGTCCAGCACAGAGATTATGAGAGGAATCAGACATTGCATAAGACTCTAAAAAATGATGATCATTTTAGCAGTGGGTGAGAGTTCATCTTGGCATCAGAGTAATTCTGTGGAGGCCTTGGAGTGCTAGACAGATTTAAAAAGATCTGGAACTCTGAGATTGAAACCTCACATGCTGCAGCAACCAGAGCGGGCTCGGGCCCCTAAAAGCTCTTGACTCTGCAGCTTCATCCTCACTGGAGGACTCACCTCACCTCAAGCATCTGTCTCCTTCCAGCAGGCTACTGTGGGGCGCAGGAGGGCAGCCCACCCTGAGACTCCAGGGCAAAACCAATTTCAGTTTTGGTTCCTCTGATATAGTAACTGCAACGACCCATTGCACTAGAGGGAACTCTGTCCAGAAGAAAAGGTATTTCCCACTGCAGGCTGCAACTTAGCTCCCACCATCAGGCAAAATGCCAAACATGAAGCCATGGTCAGAGGCAGCCTTGACTTGGTCCACATTTCTGAAGAGGGTGACCTCTGCACTGCCTGCTCTGCAGAGGACCAGGGCTGCTGGGTGAGCTCTGAGGACCACCACTGGCCCCAGGCCTCAGTGCACATTTACTCCTTCTAAACTATCTGCCAAACCTTGCAACAGAGCAGGCAAGGTGCTGGGCATGATGGTGAGTACCATGCAAGTCTTCCCACATGGTCTGTGCAGTTTACAATGCAACCCACATCATCTCTTTTGGTCCCTACCAAAATCTCAAAGAATCACTGGCAAGCATGCACTTTTATTTTTTGCTTGTTTGTTTGTTTGCTTTTTTGCATATTTATTAAGATAAAAATGCCCAGCAGATGTAAAGCATGCAGCCTAATAGGTTCTGACATGTGACTGCAGCTGTGAAACCATCACCACAATCAGGACAAGAAACATAATCATCGCCCCTACACAAGCTCACTGCAGGCCCTTTGTAACCCTGCACCCTCCTCCCCGCCCCCACCCCCACACCACCACTGACCTGCTTATTTAGCCCCCTAACCTTGTATTTTTCTGGAAGTTTATATTAATGAAGTTAATCATTGTGCCCACACAATACACTGTTCAAACTTGTCACTGTCCCACCACCCTGATCCCCATCTGCCACTCTCTCAGCTGCCACTTCAAGCTTAACACTGGTGTGACAGAAGTAGGGATCAGAGGCGACTCTTATCTTTCAAGACCATACAAGGCGGTAGGAAAATGCTATAAGACACTGTCCTACAGCCTGAAAACCTGTGAGAGTTTAGGAGTGAAGGGTGACCCCATGATCACTGGCACTCTACAGTGATTGATGCAGGCACACTAGAAGCCAAGGAGAGGCAGGGACACTTCCAACTGGACTGGGGGTCCACAGACAAGGCAGGATGTGACATTCTCAGGGAGAAGTATATGACAGGCAGGATGAAACAGGGACACAGGCATAGAGGCAGGTCAGGCAGAACAGATGGGGAAGATGGTGAGCTAAGAAGTCCTCCTGCAACTCTTCACATGAAATGTGTTTTCTTCCCACAAGGATGTTATATTGGGTTTATGTGTGGAGCAGAAGGGAGGGAAGTGTGGCGGCTAATTCCTTACATTTCAAAGTAATTTACAAAGTGCTTTGACTGTTATACCTTATTTGATTCTCAGTATAATCTTAGATGTGGGAATTACCATTATTTTACCATTTCACAGATCAGAAAACTAAGGGTCATAAAATCTGGTGATTTGCTCAGAAACATATATTTCTGTGTGGTAGAACCAAGCTTCAAGCCAGGTCTCTTGCTTCCAAGATTGGTTCTTTATTCCTTATGTCTATAATAACACACATACTAAACAAGGCACATGGAGCCACATGTGCAACTAATGCTTCTCCAGAGCAGACCACACGCAGAACCAGATTCAAGCTCAGCTCAACTGATTCTGTTTTCAGAGTTTCAAGCATGGCCACACCTACCTTCCAACCACCCTATCGTTCACCAAGCATCATGTACAAGGCCAGCACCTGACCTGCTCAGCAGTGGGCACATCCTTCCCCAGTCAACAGCAGAGGAAGTTGCAGCTTGATGAAATTAGAAAGCTTGCGAAGGCCACTCGGTCCTAAGAAGTGGATCAGGTGCTCAGCAGTCTGGCCACGGCTGATTCTCATCACCACATGTGGCATCTGAACTGGAAAAAAAAAGGCCTGGGACCTAAGGAGCATTGAGTTTCCATGCTTCTGTAGCCCTGGTCTGCAGCTCCACCATGAGGGGACCCTATGGTATGGTGAAAGAGGCTTTGTGTCAGGAGGCTATCATAAGGTTGGGATCAAGACTGCGTAACTCTAGTTATGTGATCTTGCGAAAGTCACTTGGCCCCTGTGATTCAACAGGGACATCGTCTAACCTCACACAACTATTGTCATCCAGTGAGACAAAGGGATCTGGAATCACTTTGCAGAGACTAAAACATTGTACATTGCAGGATATCCCTATAACTTGTAAATGAAACCGCTCCAAAGCCATGACCACTACAGATTTCACCTCAGACTAAGTTCCTCACCTCCCTCCAACCCTCACTCCAGCCTGCCTAGCTCCAGTGTTCTTCTATCGAAATTGAAGTGAGCATGGACGTGAGACAGGCATGTTAGTCTAGGTCTGTGGATATCCAAGCCCACTGGGCTTGCTTCCCCAACCCCACTCCACCCTCAACACGTACACACGGATTTACTTATACTCCAACCACAGTGACTCTTCAAATTAAATTATTCCCCATAAAAACCTTGGTCTCAGGCCAAAAATTCCAGGGGCTGGTGGTTTCTGAAGTTCCTGTGATGTGGGGAATTTGGCACAAACAACAGCTATAACATAATCATCATTCTGCCAAGCATTTACATATGCATCTCATTTAATGTGCCCTCTGAGCCCTAGAAATTACTTCCAGATGAGGGGCCGAAGGCACAAACAGCTCATTACCATACAGGACAGTGTTGCTAGGTCACCCTTCTTCTAACCTCTTCTCCTTCTGAACAGAATCCTAGTCAGTTTCAGGGATCCACCCTCAGGTCTCACCACTTGGTCCAAGAGGTAGTAGCTGTGGAGGTGATGAGCGATGATAGACTTCTAGATATATTTTGAAGATGTAACCAAAAGGATGTGTGAGGGAGCCATTGTTGAACATGAAAGAAAGGAGGAAAGAATCCAAATGAGTGTGGAAAATGTTGGGTAGACTGAAGCGCTTCACACAAATACAAAATTATATCTTTATTAATAAAAAAGAGTTCGCTTTTATTGTTACTCCTCTCTGTCATTGCATATATAGATTTTCCTTTGTGGGGGAAGGTTTGCCTCTCTCCGCCATGCCCTTTCCTTGCAATGTCTAGCAGTTATTGATGTGTGTAAACTCAGGGGGTGCAAATTGACTTCGGGAAAGGAATGCTGGTGAAAACAACCATAACGTTCCTTCTCAAGCTAAAAATAATTCATTGTTTAATCCATGGATGTGCCTTACCTCAATAACCCAGAGCAAGCTGTATTCTACCCTGACTCAGATATAATGAGTTTCTTCTTCCCCACAGCCCACAGCAGGCAGTGAAGACGTGGGGTCTTCATGCTGCTTCCCTGAATACTCCTAGAATGGATGTGTGTGGCTGGAAAGAAATGGAGGTTGCTTTGGTCAATTTTGACAACTCAGATGAAATCCAAGAAGAGCCAAATTATGGCACAGATTTTGATCCAAACAACCCAAAAGGCCGGACTGGGAGCAGCCCCTTTTCCAACTGGAGGATCCTCATCAGTGACAGCACCAGCCATGAAACTGCCTTCTCCAAATTCCCAGGAGACTATGTGGACCACCCAGGGCCTGAGCCTGTGATGCTGAATGAAGGAAACCAGCGGGTGATCATCAATATCGCTGGGCTAAGGTTTGAGACCCAGCTAAGAACTCTCAGTCAGTTCCCAGAGACCCTCCTGGGGGACCGGGAGAAAAGGATGCAGTTCTTTGACTCCATGAGAAATGAGTATTTCTTTGACCGCAATAGGCCCAGTTTTGATGGGATCCTGTATTATTACCAATCTGGTGGTAAAATCCGGCGGCCAGCCAATGTCCCTATCGACGTCTTTGCTGATGAGATCTCTTTCTATGAGCTGGGTAGTGAGGCCATGGACCAGTTTCGGGAGGATGAAGGCTTCATCAGAGACCCTGAAACTCTGCTCCCCACCAATGAGTTCCACCGGCAGTTCTGGCTCCTGTTTGAGTACCCTGAGAGCTCCAGCGCTGCCCGTGGTGTGGCTGTGGTCTCTGTGTTGGTTGTGGTCATCTCAATCACCATCTTTTGCCTGGAGACACTACCTGAATTCCGGGAGGACAGGGAGCTGAAGGTAGTCAAAGACCCTAGCCTCAACACAAACACAACAGCCCTTTCCCAGACCATGTTCACGGACCCATTCTTTGTGGTGGAGTCCACCTGCATCATCTGGTTCACCTTTGAGCTGGTGCTCCGGTTCGTGGTGTGCCCCAGCAAGACTGCCTTCTTCAGGAACATCATGAACATAATTGACATCATCTCCATCATTCCCTACTTTGCGACTCTCATCACAGAGCTGGTCCAAGAGACAGAACCAAGTGCCCAGCAGAACATGTCCTTGGCCATCCTGAGGATCATCCGCCTGGTGAGAGTCTTCCGCATCTTCAAGCTTTCCCGTCACTCCAAGGGGCTGCAGATCCTGGGGCAAACGCTGAAGGCTTCCATGAGAGAACTGGGACTGCTCATCTTCTTCCTCTTCATTGGAGTCATCCTCTTCTCCAGTGCAGTCTACTTTGCTGAGGTGGATGAGCCAGAGTCCCATTTCTCTAGTATTCCTGATGGCTTCTGGTGGGCAGTGGTCACCATGACAACTGTAGGCTATGGTGACATGTGCCCTACCACCCCAGGGGGGAAGATTGTGGGCACTCTGTGCGCCATTGCAGGGGTCCTCACCATTGCCCTCCCAGTGCCAGTCATTGTCTCCAACTTCAACTACTTCTACCACCGGGAGACTGAGAATGAGGAGAAACAGAACATCCCAGGGGAAATTGATAAAATTCTCAACAGTGGGGGCTCAAGAATGGGCAGCACAGACTCTCTTAATAAGACCAATGGAGGCTGTTCCACAGAGAAGTCCAGGAAGTGATCAGGCCAGGGCTTCTGGAGCCTGAGTCTCCCTCTCCTCCCTCTCTCTCTCTTTCCTCTTCCCCCTCCTTTTCTCTCCCCTCCCCTCCTCCTTCCCTCCCTCCCTCTCTCACTTTCTGTTTTCCCAAGACCAAAATTTATCTTTTGTGACCAAAAGGCCATCTTTGACTACAAGCTGTTATAATAAATACATCTTTCTGTTGTATTTTCTAAGCTGTTTGTTCTTAACCCATTACAGGAACATTTCCCTCTCCTTTTCTCTGAAGGAAGCAGTATACCGGTCTCTACCTCAAAAGTACTGACAGGGATTTGGAGCTTGAAAATGTAGAATCCAGGCTGCTTAGACTTATTGAATCAGAATCTGCATTTTAACAAGATCCTAAGTGATTTATCTGTACCTTAAAAGGCACTTGGGCTTAATGTCCCTAAGATACGCATATTAGAAGGCCAAGGCTTCTATGAGCAATGTGTAAGAGCTGGGAGTTGTTTAATAACAATAATAATAATAATTAATAATAATACATTATTACTGTATAGCATTGCACACATTTTCAGAGTCTATTCACTAACTTTTCTCACTGCATTTCAGTATAACCAGTGTAATAGATTTGATTATTTCCACATTGCACAAACCAAGGGACCGAAACTTACCTAAGGTCACCCAGAAGCAATGACATAGTCAATGTTTTCAAATCAGTGAAGAGGCTGCGATTGAATGGTGGAGCGGGAGAGGAGTTTGAGAGGTCTGACCCTCCAACTCTGGGCAGGGGCATTCTTCCTTGGAGGCCCCAGGATCTCAGTAGTGTGGGGATAGAGTGTCTGCCTGGCCCGCTGCTCCACAGCCCCTTCCTTGAGCAGTGGACAAGCAGAAACATTCTTAGGTGCATTTTACCTGACCTTTCCCCACTGATCCATGCAGAAACTGGGATCCTGAGTGTGAGAAGTGTGAACCCCATAGGACTGCTCCAAGAAGAGGGACATGCTTCAGAGTTTGGTTCCCACTCGGTTAACAGGAACTGACCAGCAGTCTATGGGGCAGAGGAGGCAAAGCAAACCCTGAGGCGGTGACTAGAGGCCAGGTTTACCCAAGGAGGAGGACTGTGGCAGCCCAGTCTGTGGAGTAACCCCCTGGAAGAGGAACATGCTCAGCCAGCCAAGCTCCCAGGGTGAGGGAAGGAACCTGGAGTTCCCAATGGGCAGGTAATGAAGCCTCCACTCCCTGTACCCCAAGTAAGGAGACCCTGTGCCTCTCTCAAGCCCAGTGTCCAACACCTAGCCACACCCCAAAAGTAAGTCAATACCAGCACAGTCGATGTTCCAGGGTCCCAAGTCGCTGCACAGCCCAACTCCACCCAACCCTCAAGGTTCTCCAGAGAAACAAAACAAATAGAGTAGGAGTATGTGTGTGTGTGTGTGTGTGTGTGTGTGTGTGTGTGTGAAATTTACATGTATATAAAATTTTGTATATATATGATACACACACACACACACACACACAAAGGTTTATATATACAGTAATCCCCTCCCCAGAGAATGCCTGAAACTGCACATGGTACTGAACCCGAAATATACTGTTTTTCCTTTACATACACACCTGTGATAAATGCAATTTATAAATTAGGCATATTAAGTGATTAATAATAATAACTAATAATGAAAATAAACCCCTATATCAAAATTATATGTGAAATATTATTTAAACTTGTAAATTACTTATTTCTACAATTTTCCACTTAGAATTTTCAGACCACAGTGGGCTGACAGTAACTGAAATCATATAAAGCAAAACTGCTGATCAGAAAGGACTCCTGTACACATACAGAGAGAGACAGAGATTTAGTATGCGGCTGATGGGTTCCAGGATCTCAGGGTGACCCAGCAAGCTGGAGACCCAGAGAAGCTGATGGTGGTGTTGCAGTCTGAAGAGTCTCTTTTAATCTTCACAGCAAAAACAAATGACATCAGGGAAGCAAGAGCATTTTCAGAGCAGGACACAATCTGCAAAGGCCTTCCAAGTTTTGTGTTTCCTTTTCCATCCAATTATGCCTTTGCTTTTGCCAAGTGCTGTGTCAGTCAAAACTAATAGGTGCATCTATTCATTCTCTCATGCTTTACAAACCATTAAGCGCTTCAAAAATCTAGGGGTGTTGGGGAGGAAAATTCTATAGACTGGAAATCAAAGAACCCGAATGAGTTTTCATAAACCATATGCCTTTGGCCTTAATGAACCTTAGTTCCCTTAAGCGGAAAACGGAGACAAACACACGCACACACGCACACACGCACACGCACACAACTCCCTGGCAATGCTGATGGCAGCATTCCTTGACTGCACCTCACACCCAGCAAGAGCAGGCTCTCAGGCTTCCCATTGTCATCCCTCACCCAATCTGGCCAACAGTACTCCTCAGGACCTTTCCATGGCTCCCAAATGGCTGTTCCAAACCTGGCCTATGCTGGCGACGGGTCCCTTACAGCTTTCCAGTTCTCTGATTCGTACATTACACCTTTTGAGCTTGTTTCCAAAGCCAAAACAACAGCAGAGTCACATGCCACGCTCCTGAGAAGATTCAACAGCGGAGTGTTACCAAAGGTAATGTACGGAGATAAAGCAGCACATCATAAATGAAATTGTTTATTATCCCTTAAATGCTTTCCTTTTGGAGCAATTTTAAGGATGCCCAAATGAGAATAGAATTTGCCTTTGCAATTCTGGTCAGATCATGGCCCTTAACAGATGGCAACTGATTGAAATATCTACGTGTCTATGTGGGTATGTACGTCTGTGTCTGTGTCTGTCTGGCTGTCTGTGTAGATACCGTGAAAATAGAATTAACTGATATAGAGAACAGATAGTAGTAGGCACAGGGATCATACCTGTTTAATAAGCAACTACCATGTTCTAGATGCTTAACACACATATTTTTCATTTCAATTAACCCAGGTGCCTTCATGTGTCTGGAGGCTAGACTTCTTGGGCCTGGGAGGAAAGCAGCCTTATCCTCACCTAGCCAGAAAGGAAGGAAGAAAAAATATACACATGCATGAACACACACATAACCACCTTTCCAGTCACCCACTATCTCACACAAAAACATTAACTTCGTAAGGCAGAAAGTTTTGTCTTGAGCCAGTGCTATGTTCAAAGTACCTATCAGTGCACAGTGAGTGTTCAATAAATATTTGTTGAATTAATGAATTGTCCCTTTAAGTTCTCCTTCTCAAGCACCCTGAGAAGACTTAATGAAACTGCCCGATAGACTAGATGAGATTTCTTCCTACCCCACCCATATTGTCTCCAAATCATAGCCCTGCTGGCTGAAGCCAGTGTAACGCAGATGTGATGTGGGGATCACTTGAAGGAGTTATGGGGATGGGTCCCAGGGCCCGGGATGAACACAGAGATGGGCAGCAGGGGTAGCCCAGCTCCCTCAGCAGAAGTGCACACTGGTGACCCTTCAGATGAAGCCGACTCTCAGGAACATCAAGTTGGTATATACGTGCTTCTTAAAACTTTAACCTGCTGGGGGTATAGCTCAGTGGCACAGTGCCTACCTGGCAAGCGCGAGGTCGTGAGTGTAATTCCCAGGACACACACAAAGAAAATACTTTAAGTCAACATCTAATTTTGGAGATTTTGCATTTTTTAAATCTTTAAAATAAACAAATGAAATAAGGGCAGCAAAACTTTGATAATTATTGAATCCAGATAGCGGGTGTATGAAGGCTTGTTTCACTATTCTCATTATTTTTATGTATGAAAGTCAGAATACAAATTTTTAAAATATATTTCTGACTTCCACTGGGAAATCAGAAAATTTGGCCACAGAAGTGGAGGCTGCTGTCCAGGTCACTACCTCCCTGTCCTCCTCTGATGTCCCTAGCCCACCTGCCAGCCCCAGGAGAGTTAGTGTCTGGGTTAGTAACTTTTTCCTGCTAGGGGTAGCAAACCCTCCCAGAAAGCTGCTGGCCTGCAGAGAGGTCTGATTTGCCTGACTGAAGCAGGCAATGCCTCAGGGCCATAGGTTTTTGCACCAGGAGTTTGTGTGCACTGAGTGATTGACTGAGACGTGGCTGTGGCTTTCCTCTCCCAAGCATCCCTCTGCACAGTAAAGAGGGGTGCTTGCTGGAGAGGTAGAAGCAGTGGCTACAGCCCACAGGGATGTCCCTTTCCTTCCCAGAGGACAGCTTCCTGCACTCCCCTGCTCCAGATGTGCTTCCTGGTGGGCAGAATTCAAGGCAGACAAAGAGATGGGCCTGGAATTTCTCCCAGAAGGATCCATCTGGCCTGCCTTTGCAAGCTTTCCAGTCAAGCAACCCAGCCTTCAACTGCAATTGCTGTGGACAGGCAGTCTGGAAGTTCCTGCCCTCACAGCCTAGCTCCTTGCCCACCTTGGGCACCTGGAGTAGCCTCTTTTGGATCAAAAGACCCCAGAGTGCTGGAGTTCTGCTGAGGAAGATCCAGCACCAACCTAGCAGGCCTGAGGCAGGCTCCCCAGCCCTGTCCCAGGAGCCCATCCGCTGATTCTGTCCCTCTGTACTGGATCCCAGGAAGGAGACACCTAAAGGTGCCCTGTTCTGCTTGGCAGTTGACTCTAGCTTCTTAAAAAATAAAGCACATCTAGTCCATCTCATGGAGTCGAGTGATGCAAGGGCCCTTTGAAGCGGGAGGGAGAGAGGCTGCTGGGCTCCCCGGGGACCACTGTGTTTGCTCCTCTGACGCAGCCTTAGTGACAGAGTTTGCCCTCACAGGCGGAGATGAAAAGGAGCTGGGGGTGGCAGGAAACTGGGGAAATGGGAAAAGGAAGATCAGACAAACTTTTGTTATCACCTCTCAGGGGAAGCAGAGGTAAAAGGCTGCCTAGGAAATGTCACCAGATAATGAATGCTGTTTTCCTCCCATGGCTGAGGTGTCAGTCAGACGCTTGGAGAAAGAACGGCAGTGATCCTCCTTAGGAATTCTGGATGGATATTCTCACAGTCTTCTGAAAGGGTGCCCTGTCTCAGAGCCCTCTCTCTCATCCCTCTGGTCTTCCCCTTGCACCTTAGTATTCTACTATTAACAGAAATAATAAATATAACAAAAACAATAAATAACACCAGGCTCCCATGATTACTGCGAAAATTAAACAATATACTACTGAGATTCCTCAACAAACTGTAAGAGGTGTCATACAAGAGAAAAGAGGTATACAGTGACCTCATCCTTACACAACACGTAGGTCCACGCTGGATGACAATCTGTGAAGAGTAGACCAAGCTTGAGATGAACTCTGTTTGTGGACCGGAAACACTTCAGGGCCCATGGCTGGGCCCGGTGACTGTTTTGACCCCAGTATAGGTCCATTCCATAGTAAGATGCTCAACAATGGAGGAGAGGGAGTGAGGAAGGAAGGGACAGAGGGAGAAAAAAAGGAAGAGAAATGATCCAAGGGAGGAGGGTCCCCCACAACTTCCCCACAGCCCCCAAACTGATAGTAATCAGGACCAGTCTACCTGGAGAGTTTGGGCTGAAGCAACTTCTTGGTGCAGTTTTCTATGCAGCAGGCCCTGAATTCTCTATCTTTTCTACGATACCAAGCAGAAGAGAACTAACATCCACACGTGTCCAGTGACTAAACCTTCTTAGGGGTGCAGGTGGTGCCCTCATTGTTTCCTCAAACAGTCATCGAGTTCCTGCCATGAGCCAGATGATCCCACCATGTCAGGGGTACAGGACCAATGAAAAGAGGTGTCTCTGCTTTTCAAGTGTAGAAATGGGCTTCTCAGGAGGACCAGAAACTCACCTACACCTCTGCTAAGTTTGCTCAGCCATAAAACTTTCTACTTCCTGATCCTTTCCTATGAGCAAGTTCACAGCAAGCTGACCTCCTGCTCCCTGGCCCACCAAACGGGGAGACTGGGCCTCTGAGGGCCCATCCTCTGGTCAGTCATGGGACAGCATTCAAGCAGTGAAGGTGTAACTAAAGGATTCATTTTCCACCCCAGGGTTCTGCTCCCTGTAAGACACATGGTCATACTAACCTGGAGAGACCTTGAAGACCAGGAGGAAAGTCAGTCCAGTGATGGACACAAATGCAAGCCAGGGAAGGAGCTCTGGCTACAGAGACGCAGGGAGAAAGAAGCCCCCTGCAGTGCTGGAGAATGAAATGCTGAGAGGCTCGCATTTGAATGGGAAGGAGAAAAGGGCGTTGCTATCCCACTGAGACTCGCCCTGCCCTCCAGTGGTGAGAATGGGCCCCGCATTACAGGGGCTGGAGTAAGGGAAGGGTCTGGGCTGTCTTTCTCTTTATGGAGTAACAGACAAGAGAAGGTCTATGGCCAGGGCCTCTGCAGTCAACTGTGCTGAGAAGGGAAGGCGCTTTCTTTAAAAGTTTAACTGAGTAGAAAGAGCAGAGTGCCACGGCCTTCTCTTCGAAGCTGGAGAGAGAATGGGAAAAAGAAGGAAACTACTCAGACTAAAAGTGATTTTTTTGAGATTTGGTTTGGTTTTTGTTTTATTTTTTGAGACAGTGTCTTACTCTATACCTCAGGCTGGCCTTGAACTCACTACATAGCCTAGGGGCCTCAAATTCACGTGATCCTCCTTCCTCCACTTCCCAAGTGCTAGGATTACAGGTGTGTCCCACCACACCCAGTTTATAAGTGACTTCTTGACAGGAAAGAGGTGTTCCGATGCCTTGAGGTTTATTTCTAACCTGTTCTGAGCATTCTCTGTAAATGATATGCTCAAATTCAACTGCTGTAATGACATAGACACTTTTGTTAAAAAATAGATCATGGAACATTTAGGTACTAAGGAAACACTGTCAGGAAACACCATGTTGGATCTGGAAAGGAAGGCAGCACGTGGAAGGAGCCACAGTTTGTTGTGCCTTCTGTTGCAGGTCTAGGTCTCAATCCTAGCTGTACTATGTGACGATAGCCAAGATACTGACTCTCTGAGATTCCACCCTTTCCACTGCACTGGGGTTCACTGTGCATATGTACTGGCATTGTCCAGGAAATTAAATGACATCTTGCTATCATGTGGATCTGGAATGTCCCTCAGAGACCCATGTGTTGAAGGTTTAGTCCGCAGCTTAGCATGGTTAGGAGGCATTACACACATTGAGCGGTAGGACCCAGCAGTAGGCGTAGGTGCATCCGCCAGTAGGACTGTAGGAGGCCAGTCTCATCTCTCTCTTTTTTACACTCATCCATCACAGGCTAAGCGATTGTCTCAGACATTTTGTGACAGGAACAGAAAGCTAACTAACTCAGATGTCAGAGTAAAGATCCCCATAGTAGCTTTGCTATGGAATCTCAGGAAAAGTACGAAAGGTAAACGGGCTCCCCGCTGCCACTTGGTAGCAGTGTAGGGAGACATGGACCTCCTTATGCAGGGTCACGTAAGAGATATGGTCCTTTACAGTTTAGAAGAAAAACAACCTCCACAGTACTCTAGCGTGGAAAAAAGAAGCAGTCTGCTGTTGTTGTCATGTGTACTCAAGTTTTTCTATTACCCCATGAGACCCAAACCTCTAGCAACAAACCAACCAACCAGATGGGGCTGCCTCTACAGGGAGGGCACCCGGTAAAAACTGGACCACTCCCCATACTCAGCGGTTACCCAGCTCTGGGGCCCCACTCCTTAGAGTGGCTTTGTAGCTCTTGCTTCTGCCAGTAAATTACTTTTGCTTTGAACTGTCTTCTGACTCCTCTTTCTCTTTCCACATAAGAGAGAGATAGGGGCTGGGGGTATAGCTCAGTGGCATAAGCGCTTGCCTGGCAAGTGCAAGGTCCTGAGTTCGATCCCCGGTACCGGAAAAAAAAAAAAACTAAAAACACATAAGAGAGAGATAAAAATAAATAAATAAATAAATAAATAAATAAAAGAGAGAGATAAACCCAGAAAATTCAAGGCTGGGCTGGTGACCGTAGACCCACCCAGGGACTCAAAAGCAGAATACCTGGACTCAAGGTAGGATAGTTCTAGCAATACACTTGAGTATGGCCCTTGGGCTTCTACCACTGTAAGCCCCTTAGGACAGCGTCAAACTTTCTATAGAGGTAAGAATGTCCACTTCCAAGCTCCCTGTGACACTTCTGGGTCATTCTCAGAATTCCCTCCAGTGCAAGAATGATCATAGGTCCCCCTGCTGTGGGTTTTAGACATTGATTCAACAGATTGTCATCTCATGGGAACCTCACAAGGACTATGTACATTGTTCAGGAAGGTTTGGGCAGTTCCCATCCTTTAGATCTGACAGAGCTGAGATTCTATGGGCTGAGGATGTCACTTATGGTAGAGTACTGACCTCCCATGGATAATGCTCTGGCTTTGATCCTTGGTGCTGCAAAAAAACGGAAACAAAACCACTGAGGCTCTAAAGCACTCAGTGGCTCATGCACCTCTCCCTGAGCCCTTCCTGCCCTGGCACTATAGCTACCTCCTCTGAGCAGGGTCTGGCCCAGCACAGCTTATCAGAAAGTCAGCACACGCTCTGTGAGAAAATAGAACAGGGAAGGGTAGACAGCGTGAGAAGGACTACTCTCCCTTCTCTGTCCCGAGAGACATCAGCCTTTCCTAGGGCCAAGATGCTTGGTCTGCATCTCGGACTCTCTGGAGAGTCTACTACAGCTTCTGCCTGAGGACTACAGCCAGAGGGCTTAATCAACAGGATATTCTGCCTTGTAATTCTGGAGGCTGAAAGGCCAAGGACCAGGTGCCAGCAAGGTTGCTCCTCTCTTTGCAATTTTAAATGGTCATCTTCTTCCTATATTTCTTCACATTGTCTTCTCTCTATAGGTATCTTTGTCCAAATTTCCCATAAATTGGAGTAGCCCATGCCAGGCATGGTGGTGCACTCATGTAATCCCAGCACTGGAGAAGCTGAGGCAAAAGAATTGCCATGAGTTTGAGGCCAGCTTGGGCTACATAACACACTTTGCTCCCCCTCAGCCTGTGGAAAACAACTGCTGAGATTATGGGAAAACCTCACATCTCATTTACTTCCAGAGGGTTCACAGCCCTAGACAACCACTTTAACACATCTGGGCCCCAGTTTTCCCATTTGTTCACAGCATCGATAAATAATAACTACCTTTTAAAATTTATTGCAAGAATTAAGTTATGTACTACAGTATGTAATATTCTTTTATTTTTTTACTATATACTATTCTTTAGAAAACCGTAAAAGGTACTACTCTGAGGACAGCAATAGACAGTGACGTGACCTTTCCATGGTGGTTTCGTGCTCAGCTGACCTCTGAAAAGCAGGGAAAGCCTGGGATAAAAGCTCACCTGTAGGTTGGAAACCCCGTAAGGGCCAATGCTATGTCCTTTGAATATTATTGCACCAATATAGTGCCTGATGCATAATAGATGCTCAAAAAATATTTGCGGAATGAAGGCATAAAAGGAAGAGAATAAAAAAATGAATGCTAAGATCGTGTCTGTTGAAAAAGTAACAATAAATTTATATTTATCTACTGTGATATAATAAACTATCCTGACACTCTGCATCTTCAAACAACTCACACTTAGAGCTCATAGTTTGTTTGGGTCCCAAAGAAAGGCTCAGGGTTCCTGCCAGAAGCTGTCAGTGCTGCTGTCATCTCCAGGCTGGACAGGTAGGGGACGGTGGGGGTGGCCCTGACTGAGAGGGACATTACCTCTCTCACCGTCGGCAGGAGGCAGCCCTCTATTCCTTGCCACATGAACCCCTCAGTAGGGCCGCAGCCGAAACTGTCTCTTGCTTCAGAATGAGGAAGGAGGGTGCAAGCTAAGTGGAATCCAGTCTGCAAAGCCACGCAGGAGGCAGCGCCCCCCGCTGCTGGCTCTGCTGCTGAGCACAAGGGAGGTGGTTAACCTGGCGCACACTGGTATGGAGTTGGGGAGGCAGGGATCATTGGAGCCACTGTGGAAGGCTGTCAGCCACAGAGGGTAGCGTGTTTTAGAAGACACTGCCTGACTTGCCAAAGTGGAGGTGGTAGGGAGGATGGTTAAAAAGAAAGGAACACACGGGAGTGGAGCTGGGAACCTTTGCACATGAAAATATAAACTATTCACACTGGGTCAGTCCCTGGGCCGCCCAGCCTGGACTCCTTGCACCAAGGAGCAGGACAAAGGGAGACACAATTCTCTCCGGTCTCCAACCTCCTATTTGTTGAATGTTCCTCAGCTTGTTCACACTCCCAGGGTAAGAACAGCACTCCCGCACGGCTGACTTCTCTGTACTGAACCCCTGCATACTCATTATCTCACTCCTTGTGACTGTCCTCTGGGCACAGTTCTTGTGTGTTTCAATTTAATAACTGAGGAAATTGAGGCCCAGACAGGTCAAGGTCACATAGCCTAGTAAGTGACAGGATTGGAGTTGAACCCAGCCTGACAGCCTCTAATTTATCTGAACAATAAAATTACTTCTACATCTAATCAGTGCCGCTTCTAAATGAAAGAAGTTCAGCACAATTACTCAGAGTGAGCACAAAATAGTTCTATTTATTTGTCTAAAACTTAGCACCAGGGCAGGGCCATCTGCCCAGACTCCTGGCTTTGGTGACCAGAAGTTCCCTGCCCACCATGGAAACAAGCCCAGCCCAAGCCCAGCCCAAAGGTGGGCCCAGGTGCCCGTCCTGGGACTTCAGGAGAAAGCCCTGGCTCCCAGGCTTCAGGACTCACTCCTCCCTTTGCTCCTAAGGAGTCCTCTCCCTATCGTCAACATCTAAAAGCCAAACATTCACCCTCCCTCTGTAGAAACTATCACCAATAAAGGACAGGTTGGCAAGCGGGGATAGGTCATGGTGGAAAAGGGTCCAGCTGTGATCCAATCCTCAGCTCCCGGAGCTTTTCAAAGAGCCCATCCTGCTGTGTTTGGGGACAGTAGTGATACTAGGTGTGCTAGGTGGTTTAGTGAATTTGATCTGCAGCCACTGAGAAAAGTCACGCCCTGAGGATGAGGGAAAGGCGGAGGCTCAAGAAAGTGAGTTCTTGAAGCTCTCACCCAAGGAGGAGCATCCTAAATACAAAGGAGGAGCCCTCATCTCCACAAGAACCTGTCTTGCATCTAGACCTTAAGACAAAATGTAAGCATTTGCTTCATGGCAAACGGTAGTAAGATGTAGGAGGTAGAATAACAGTCTTTCAAAGATGTTCACATCCCAGTGCCCACGTCTGAATGGTTCCCTCATGCGGCAAAGGGACTTTGACACTGTGATTAAGCTAATGATCTTGGGATGGGGAGATCAAACTGGAGTACCTGGGTTGGCCCCGTGTAATCACACCCGTACTTACAAGTGGAAGTCAGAGCTTCCACGTCAGGAGTTATATCCACAGAAGTAGAGGTCAGAGAGAAAGGCAGCCAGGGAACCTGTAGAAACTGGAAAAGCAGCAAAGCACAATCCCCCACATGCCGTGGACCCACAGCCCCACTGTTGCCTCAGTTTGGGCCACTGAGATTGTTCCGCTTTGGGATCTTTTTTTTTTTTGCGGTACTGGGGATCGAACTCAGGACCCTGCGCTTGCTAGGCAAGCGCTTATTCCACTGAGCTATATCCCCAGCCCCTGGGCCACTGAAATTGATTTTGGACTTCCAACCTCTAAGGCTTTAAGATACACATAAACTAAGTGAGCTGGGTTAAGCCAATAACCTTGTGAGAGTTTGTTACAGCATCAGTAGACAACAAATGCAGATGGTGTCTGTTACAAAGAAGGAAGCCAGGAGACGGAGCGGGTCCACACCAGAGCTCGTGCGCCTGACCGTCTGGGGACATGCTGCTCCCCTCTGTCCTCTTCGGGTCATCATGAGCCCTGCACTGGAGAAGGACAGGAGGCGTCATGCTTGCACTGGACCCAGAGCATCACAGGCTTAGAGGTAGAAGCACCCTGCGGAGAGCATGTGGTGAGGGTAATACCTCAAGACCTCCCAAGAGGAAGCAGCTGGCCACGACAGACTGCCACAGGCTGGTGGCACACACAGGTTCTGGATACTAGAATCCAAAATAAAGGTGCTGGCAGGGTTTGTTTCTGGGCAGGCCCCTCTTCCTGGCTTGTGGATGGCCACTTTCCTTTTTTATATTTTATGTATTCTATTTTATTTTTTTGAAACAGGGTCTCTCTATGCAGTTCAGAATGGCCTTGAACTCACCAGGTAGCCCAAACTGGCTTTGAACTCGTGGTGATTCTCCTGCCTCAGCCTCCTGAGTGTTACAATTACAGGCATGTGCCACCACGCCGGCTGATAACCACCCTCTTACTCTGTCCTCCCATGGCCTTTCCTCTGCTCACACACCTGATGTCTCTTTTTCTGATACACCCACCCTTATGACCCCACTTAACCTCAGTAAGTCGTTCACAGGCACTATGTGCAAATGCAGTTGAATTGGGGTTTAGAGTCTTAGCATACGAGCCAGGGGAAACACAGTTCAGTCCACGGCATCCCCTTCCTACTGGTCGTCATCCCAGCACAGTTCCTCGCTGCCTCTGGCTGCCATCTCAGGTCCTCCAGTGACCCCCTGGGGGAGGACAGAGGTCACGAATTATCATCTGGGGGCCCTTGGTAGGCTAGCTGGTGAAGTCCAAGTGTCCCATCCGGAAAGGCAGGCAGAGGAAGCCAGTCACAGACCCTGCTCTGACCAGACTTTCACAGAGTATGTGCATGGGGCTCAGAGCCGGGCCGCGTGTTGCTGCTCTCTCCACTCGAAGCCTTACCCCACAGCCAGGCTCAGAATTGCTGGCTGAGTGATAACCTCATCTTCTGGACTAAGACCTGGGATTCGGGGACTAACAAAGATTGTTGTCATGTCTGTCGGCTTAACTAACAGTGTGGCAAATGGAGTTTGATTTCAGAATTGTTAGTTTTGCTAGGACACTGCAACCAACTAAGGGAAGGATGGGCCGAATATTTAAAATCTAAATCCAAAGTGCGGTCCCTCCCAGTAAATCACATAAGAATAAAACACTCCATAGCTCTCCTGCCATTACAGCTCTGGGAGGAGGAAGACAGTATCTCACACACCACTGTGGCTCAAGCACCCAAAGCTAGGGATGCCAGGGAGAATTCGGTAGAGAGAGACAGAGTTCACCTTGACAGTGACGCCAGACCTCAGGCCAAGGCCACCAGCCATGTTGACCTAGAAAAAGAACATTCTCCCATGTTACCCTCTCAACCCTTCCCAGCTCACGTCCCTCCAGTGGAGCAGGGGTCACCCCTGTTGGAAGAGACTGCTGGCCCCCATCTGGTACCTCCACCCCCCAAGTCTGACCAGTCCCGAGCCACAGTTCCCAAGCCAGCCAGGGCAGCCCAGCTCGAGAAGCCACTTTTACAATCTGGAGTGAGCAAGGACTGAGGGGCGGCAGGAGAGTGTGGAGCTGAAAGATAAGGTAGAGGGGAGAGAAAATGGCCTGGGAGACACGTGCACAAAGACCCACTGGCCTCTGTCAGGAAGCAACTTACAGGGTGCAGAAAACCCTCTCTCTCCCTCTTGAAACAAAATAAATCCCTGAAGCTCCGTCCAAATGTATGACCAACCTGCCACCCAGAAACACCACATCTCCACAACACTTTCTACACCAGTTCATCTAACTCTCCAGCCAAAGACAACAGCTTCCAAAGAGTCTCAGATTTCCGGTCCGTTCTCTCTTTGATGAGCCTATAACTGGAACTCTAGAAATCTTATAGGATTCCACAAAGTACCTGAGGATTCTCTACCCTTTGCCTACTGTCTGCACTCTCAAGAGGTGTCTGCGTGTGCTGGAAGACAGGGCAGAATCTCCAGCTGAGGCCGTGCACCTCACATCTCAGGAGCTCAGGACAAGCAGCTGGCCATCAAGGGCCGCAAGGAGCTCTGGGAGCGCTGACTCAAGCCAGCTGCCCACAGTCCACTTCTCTGCACATGGGGGATGCTCTAGTGGAAAAGAGCTGACCTGAGGACCGCAGCTGGGTTTGGGGGCTTCCCGCACAGACCTAGTTTGTAAACTTCTCCAACACCGGTTCAAAGCTGCAAGAGGTGTGGCTGGTGTCCACCCACCCAGACACCCCCAATACATGGAGTCTGCAGAGGCTGCTTGTTTCTGCTCACAGGCCCTAAAAATAAAGCTCCAAAACTACAGTTATTCTGGTCTCAATGCTAAGCAAGGCCCTGAGAATGAAAGGGGTCCTCGGGTTTCATGGCACAGGCCAGAGGAGACAGCAAGAACAAAAGACAAAGGAGGCTGAGCACCAGGGGCGGAGCTTGAGCCTCAAACCTAGGCCACCAGCCAAAAGGAGGTTTCTGGGCCCACATTCAGTCCTCAAGAGGGAGGAGCAGTTTCCCCAGCCAAAATGCCTGCGTCTTACGTAGTCCCAGCCCCAGCCCCAGCGCTGAAACTCCATGGAAAATCCAGTGGGCCAGACATTAGCTGTTCTTCCAGATCTCTTGAGCTGAAACTGCTAGGGAAGAATCGGCTGTCCCGCTGACCTGGACAGCCAGCGCTGTTCGCACCCCCCACGGGGCGTACACGGAGGCGCATGCTCATCTGGCCAGTCAGCTTTAGCCCGTAATTCCAGTATTATAGATGATCCAGAAAGATCCAACAGGGAGGCCCCTAGAGAACAAGGACTGCCAGAGTGAGGTGTCAGTCCTCCTGCAGAGGCTGCCACCTTGCCCTGGGTGTGGGAGGCACTCAGACAATTCTATTACTGGGCTGCCCACGGCCCCCAAGGTCACCTGGTGTGGGAGGAATGCGGCATACACCAGGTGTTCGGACCTGGCATTTGAGAGCTGGTCACTAGAGGGCGCTCCAGGACTAACGCTGACTCCGGGCCGCCCTGGCCCAGGTTTGGAGGTTTGGAGAGGGACATCTTAGACTTCTGTTTATTCATTCAATATACATTTACTGAACAACTGCACCGTGCTAGAATAAAAGCAATAAAGAATGCAAAATGACGGAGATGTGACTGTCATTCATTAGAAAGATACTAGTATAAAAAGAAATAGTGTATTTTTATCTACTGTCCACTTCTGTTCATTGAATGCTGCTGCATTTAATCACACACCGTCGTTTCCCCTTGTGCGCATGACTGACCCTTTTCCATCTCTTGGCCCAAATGTCACCTGGCTGAGCTGTCCTTCCCACCTCTTTCAAAGCTCAGTATTCCCCATGCTGTTCCCGGCTCCCACTCAACCAGCGTGCTTATAACCACAGGTCGCGTTTATGATCTCCGCTCTGTGCTGTGGGGGCCGAGGGTCAGTGAGCGCTCACCGGTGAGCACAGCGCCCCCAGCAGGGCATCGCCCTCAGTGCACGTGCGTACTAGCACGGGACAATTCTGAGCCCCAAGGAAATCGAAGGGTTTAGGAGCCAGCCTGCAAGCGTAGATGTCAGACCTCTTCTCAGAAGAGGTGACATTTAAGCTGGCCCGAAGGACGAGGAGCCTTTCACAGGCAGGAGAAGATGGGGGTGGGGCGGCGCAGGCAAAGGGAACAGCTGGAAAAGGCTTTCCAAAGCGGAGCAGCTGGTGCTCCCCGTGGCCGGCCATGGCAGAAAGGCCGTCCAGATGTTCTTCTTGGTCTCAGCAGTCCCCACTTCCTCCAGGTTCCCCTCCAGGCTACTGGTCAGCAGCCGGGGTCTGTCCCTTCCCTGAGCCCTGTTCCCACAGCCTGCTTCCTGCGGCGGGTATCGCTGCGTCTGTCCCTCTCCAGGGCTTCCTGACGTGGGGCCGCCTGTGCCACCCCTGCTTCAGTCATATTCTCCCTTCTGCCACAGGCAGGAAACAAACTGCGCAGCTCAGGAAGACAATCCATCATTTTGTCACAACATTTCCATTTCAAAGACTTCCCTTCCAAGCTTCTCCCCGGCCAAATGCTTCCTCTCATTAGCATGAGAACTGGCAGGCAGTGGAGTGGTACAGGAAGGACAAGGACTGGAAAGGAAGGCTTGAGGCCTCAGGCCTTGGCCTGTCCATTCAGGGGCCGCACTGTGTGTGTGTGTGTGTGTGTCTGTGAGATCATGTCTTTGAGAGCTTGTGTTTTTCAAAACTCATTATCTGTGCCACTCAGAGATGTGCCCTTTCACAGCACAAGGCCTAAGCCAGCCTGGAGCAGGCACCCTGACTCAGAGAGAAAGGACAGACGCAGGCACTGTCCTCCTGCAACACCAATGACCATGACTGAAGTGCTGTTGCAAAGAGCACTGCTGAGCAAGGAGTTGTCCCCTCAAAGGAAGCAACGGTTATGCTGATCTGAAGGATGAGGAGCAGGTCCAGGTCCCAGAGGTGGGAAGGTGCAGAGGAAAGCAGCAGGGACTGGGGCAACCATGGCAAAGGGAGGGGTGACAGTAATGGGGGCCTCTTCTCCCTGCCTGGGCTCACCAGCAGACAAACCACATTGGTCGGGACAGGGACAGGTAGTATGTTGGCCCCGCCCTACAAAGGGCTGCTCCAGGCTCCCTTAGGGCTCCTCCCAGCCACAGGGAGCTGACAGCCCCTCCCCTGCCCTGCTCTGCTCATCCCTGGCAGAGCACCTGAAAGCTGGGCCTGGCCTCAGAGCCCAGTGGGAGCCCTTCGCAAAGCCGGGAGTAACACCACCGAGGCAGCTGGCCTCCTTCTCTACCTTCAGCGCTCTCCAGCCTGACGGAGGCCACCACAGGCACAGCAAAGCAGCAGGGAGTGGCCAGCGAGGGGTGGGAGAAGAAGTGGGAGTCGTAAAGACCAAGAGAGTAGACACACTGCCTGAGTTGTTCATTCATTCCACACATCTTGATGGGGCACCCCACGAGTTAAGCACCCAAGATTTCAGAATGACAAGTGCCCAGGTCCTACCTTCAGGAGCCCACAGTCCACGAGAGAGACAGACACAGAGACAGATGCTACAGGACTAAGCACCAGCCTGCAGGAGACCATTCTGACAAGATGTGGACCAACGTGAGGCTGAATGATGCTCAAAGCCAGACAGAGGGCTGGAGAGCAGGGCAGGACATTTGCTACTGCAGGAACACGCTGAGGTCCCAGGAAGCCACGGGAGGCAGAGGCTGCACACGCCAGCCCTGCTGTACCCTTACTGCCCACTCATGGAAAGGACTGACACCAGAGCGAGGCAGGCCGGGTGGGATGAGGGCCACTTACCCAGAACTTCCCATTTATGAGTTATATGTAGACTTCTTCCATTGTCTCTCCCTGAGGTGAGGGTGTTTAAAATATAATTGTTAAATGTAAACCATTGCAATATAGCAATTTTTACAAACTTGTTTGGCACTTCTTTTTTTCTCTTTCTTTTTTTTAATCTACAAGACTAAAAATAATGAAAGTGGCCCAATTCTGTCTCACTCTTGGCAAAAAGACAATATTGGTGCTAGATAAGAAAAGTGAGGTTTAGAGAAATCACCCAAAGCCAGAACTCACTCCTTGGCAGCACACCTACCTGCCTGGCCCAGTGAGACTCAGACACCAGGGTCTGCCCACGGTCCTTGAAGTCCTGTCTGACCTCTGCCTGAGTCATCCCAGGCTCCTCAGTTCCCCCGAGCAGTAGCCTGAGCCTCTTCCTGCAAAATTACCCACCACAGTCCTGTTCTATCCCTTCCTGTAAGATGCCAGGGCTATCCTGACACAGACCCGCACTGCCCAGGATGCCTCAGCTTTTTATACTTGAGAAGAGCCAGAAAAGACCCTAAGAATTGCCCCCAGAAGGTCTTGGCAACAGCACCCATCACTGGTTCCCACTGGGACAGAGTTAGACAGACTCCTCTTCAGTCTCCTCTGTGAGGAGTCCCTCCGAAACCTGTAGCTTCCAGGCCCTGAAACCTGCCTTACTTCCTCACCCTATGGGCAGAGAGGGTCAGGAAGAGGCGGGGCCAGGCCTAGGTAGCAAGATGGATCCACCCTCTTCCCAGCATCCTTTAGAGTGACAAAACTCAAAAGTTGTAACTTAAAAAAAAAAAAAAAAAAAAGTTGCAACTTCAAGTCCAATCTCTGTACTTGATACAGGCGGAAAGGGTGCAAAACTGCCTCTGCTTTAGGAAACAGAAGGCTGATGGACTGTGCTGGTCCCCGACAGGGAAAGGACATGCATGAGAAGAAGGTGCAAAGAAAATCAGGAAGGAGGCCACAGCAGTGAACTGTGCGCTCCCCAGTAGATTACAGCTCAGGAAGTCTGCAAGGTGACTCCAAGCTCTGGGCTCTCCCTGAGATGCTTGTCTGCCTGTAACCAAAGTAGCTGAGGACCTTGACACAACACAACTGGAAAAAATCTCAGAAGTCTACCTGCTTCCCCTTGTTTGGCCCTATGATGTTTGGTTGCCTCGCATGGCTCTCCCAAGAAGAGTACGTGCAGGGCTGCTTGGCAATCAGCCTTCCCTGGGGACCCAGATGCTGGCATTGGCCTTGACTATGGCCTAAGTGGTAGAGAGCACAGGCATTTGGGTTTCAAAGACCCAGGATTAAGGACAGGATGCTGTACTGGCACTCATTCCCCCCAGAGAGAATGGCAGCCTCAGGACCCTTGGATCTGAATTTTTCCCCCTGCCCCATCATCCCTCTGTTTCAACAGCAGTGAGGCACTTCTCTTCATGGACCTGGAGCCTTTTCCTTCATGGGCCAAGTGTGCTCTGCTCAGCCCCACCACCACGTCCCTGCCTCCCGCACCCTTTATCCAGAAAGATCTAGAGGGGGAGGACAAGTAGCAAGACATACCTGGCCTTCCTTAACCTGAGCTTAAAATAGCCATTACCCTTACCCTCAGCCCCATCCCAACTCCTGTGGCTCCAGCTCTGTCCGCACACCATATAGCAGACACAGCCCCACACCCATACTGTTGTGGGACTCAGCCCCAGTGAGGCCAAGAGAGAGCAGACTTTGCAGAAAGGTGGCATTCATTGGAAACCATCTGCCTGAAACCCTGATCTGTGTGTGTGCGTGTGTGTGTGCACATGTGCGTGTGTGTGTGTGTGTGTGTGTGTGTGTGTGTGTGTGTGCGCGCACGTGCACATGTGCATGCAAATTTGGGGAGCACACGGCCCATGGTCAGTGGTGGAATCAGAGAGACTTGGCCAACCCCAAGCGCATGTTGGCCCTGTCAAAGACACTGATATTCCTGGACAAAACATTCCCCAGGATCCACAGCTGGAAGCCCCTGGAACAGAAGCCTTGGTCTGGGGAAGGAAGTGGCTGAGATGAAGTAGGTCCCACCCCCAGTGGCTCTGCCTAGAGATGGGTGTGTTTTTACCTCACCTCACAGCTGTTCTCCATTATCTATTTTGTCCTTGAAATCACCTCCCCAAGTAAGCAAACAAGTATCAGATTCATCTCACTCAATAGAGGAAGAAATTGAAATTCAAAAATTAAAGTGACTTAGTCCAAGATGACCTGGTGAGGTCCTAGAACTCTGAGTTCCCCATACCCTGCACAGGACCCCATGCCCTCTCACTCGTTCTCTGAGCCCACTGCCCTTCTGCTCTCAGCAGCCCCCTCCCCCCGCCCTGATGACCTACCAGAGTAGCCCAGTGACCCTGAGGCAGGGTAGCCAAAGACAACCTGAAGAGAGGCCTCAGCCCCCGGTAGAAACTTGGGCAGCAGGCGGAGGCTCCCACAGGCAGTCGTGGTCCCACTGACGCCCCTCCCTCAAGCTTCTGGGCTCTGTCCTTCCTCTTCTGCAGTCTCCCTGGATGAAGCCACAGTGGCCACAAATGAGGCCCAAGGATACCCCAGCCCCAGTCCAAAGGGTCCATCCGTCTGTATGTGCCCCCTGCATTCTCCATCCGCCCATGCCACTTCCTATGCCAGGGCTGGGCCACCAGGAAGAGGGGCAGGGGGTGCTGGGAGGAGCCCAAATATCCTCTCCTGAGCCTCATACCTGGATGGTGCAGGCAAAGGAGGGCAATGGGTACTTTATGTCCTGGATCCCTGTGGGTATGCTGCTCAGGCTCCGGCAGTCCAGGTCAAACTAGAGAACCAAGGGAAGGGTGAGGACCACCACCAACACAAACAGACCTCAAGCTGGCAGCACAGAGCCCCTTCCTCTGCACTGTATGTCACAGTGCAGGTACTGCCTTTTTTGAGAACCTCAGAGAGACCCTCAGGATGAGGCCTGCTCCTAGGACATGGTCCTCAAAAAAGTCACACCAAAGGGACTTGATGGGGACCACTACAAAGTGGTTCTGAGCAGGATTTAATATTAACCAATTGGCTTTTCATATTTATTTGGGAGTTGTCTGAAGCTTAGGCACCTTGTCTGTAGTTGGGCAACTGATTCACAGTAAATGAACCTCTATGAGTCGCTGGTCACTGCTGAGGCCTGTATTGGCCTGTGATGCTGGGTCGCCTCAAGGACAAACTGACAGCAGCTGAGGACACCTGGCTCCCATCCCTATTAACTTCTAGGAACCTACCCCTGCAGGCATCTCAGCCCTGCTGTGAAGGCCTTCTTGGAGATAACATAGTTCTCCTAAATCAACATAACAGTACTTGGGAAGAGTCCTCGCAAGGATTCCCAAGTTCTGCCCAGATTCCTGCCCAGATTCCTGCATTTTCTTCAGTATTCCCCCTGCCTTATTTGTAAACCTGATAAATACGGGCAACCCAGAAAAATCTTTGGCTAATTCAGAGAATACAGAAGCTGGGAAAGAATTAGTCCCTCCTGGAATCCCTGAAATTATATTCTATTGTCTCATCTTTTATTTACACCTTCATCCGTCCCCTCGCTTGGGATATTGCGGGCCTGATCAGCCTGCAATAACTTAGGGTTATTTAACCCAGTCTTCAATAGGGGCCAGCTGTCAGTTACCCAAGGCAAGACCCCAGCACAGGAGACTTGCAGCTTGCCTCCATGAATCCCCTCCAGGCCCAGCCAGAGACCTGAAGGGCTCCAGAGTTCTTTGCTGGCAGGAAGGAAGAGAGAGACTTGTGGGCTACAGCAGTGATTCAAGGCCAGGAACCAGGTGACAGCCACCCCATTGAGCAGGACGTCCTCATAGCAAAGATGAGCTGAAGCCAAAAGGCTAATGTGAAGACCCCCCAGCAACCCCAGGCCCTGGTGGGAAGTGGGCTTCCTCAACATTTCCCTTTGTCATTTCGTCCATGAGCAAAGGGCCCTCACTTCAGGGGCTCCCCAAGGCTGAGGTGAAGGCCTGGCTTTACCTGACCATCCTGGCCTTGTGTGCTCTACCGGCATACTGGGTGTTAAGGATGCCCTTGCTGGGTCCAGGCGGCAGGGAGCTGCCTGCATCTAGGGTGGCTTGGCAACCCCCATCACAGGCCGCTACCACACCATCAACAGTGACACTGCAAGGGTGAACAGGGGAGTGTAGGGGCACATGCTGCATCCAGCCCTCCCGCCCCTGCCAGAATCCCTGGAGACCTAACTACCCCTTCCCTAGGGTTGCTTCCTGGAGCTTCCGAAACTTAAGCTTAGAAAGACCTGCAGCCATTTTCTCTCAACTCAGTGGCTAACTTGCAGAAAGCCATCTTCCACGGATCAGAAATACCAATAAAACAAGTTCGTGGGCACAAAGGGGTAGAGCAAGGACTGCCTGGTGTCTAGACATCTGGTTTCAGGTTTTCTTTGCATTTACTTATTGCATGTCTGGGGCAAGTTGCCAACTTTAGTGAGCTCAGGCTTCCCATCTACAAAATGGGTACATGAAAAATCCCTGCCCTGACTTCCCCATGGGATGGTAGTGATATTCAAATTCGAGGTTCGTAATTATAAAATGGAGACAGTGGTGGGACCCACCTAATGGGGCTGGGAATAAATGTGACAGTCATATGTAAATGCACAACACAGTGCCTAGCAGGTAGGAAGCGCCCAATAACTGCATGTGGATCTTATTATAAAAGCAGAGGTGAATGTGCAAAATCACCACAATGAGGTCACTGGACTCAAAGGTGTCCACTTCCAAATCCGATGGCTGGTCTTATGAGCCACCAGGCCACTGTCCTCAGGGCCCTGTGTCCTCACACTTGGCCCCCGGCCCCACATCTGGAGATGGCCTCTGCCTAGGGCCCACATGGGCACTCCACAAACCCATCTGTTCACAGTGAAGAGCCAGTGCCCTGTCACAGTCACGGGTACCGAGTTCAGCAAGCCTGTGCAGTGGGAGTGGTCGGTGGTCCCAAGGGTAAGCACGGTCCCCTGATCATTCCTGGAACCGAGGCAAGTCATGCTGCGGCACAGTGACACCTGTCTGGTGGCGGCGTACCATCCCCGCCCAGGAGGGGAAGCAGACTGCGCCTTCCTCTGCTTTGCACTCACACCACTGCACCCCCTTCATCTCTGAGCACACAGCCCCGGCCCAGGCAGGGCTGGAGCAAGGGCTGCTGCATGGCATTATCTGGAAGGGGAGGGCATGATTGCTACACATGTCATGGGGCTTCCTGTCCCCAGCTTTCTCCTTGCGCCTCCACCCACCCACCCTCGCCATCCAGGGCTTTCTGTCTCTGGTAGAGAAGGGGTTCTTCAATAAAGCCCTGTACTGCCACCTAGATCCAACTGGAAACGTACCCCCAGCCCCACTCCTGCAGGGCACACCTCAGCAATTTCCCTCTGCACAGAGGGATCCTGAGAGGGAGGGGAGAATTCATGATGAGGGAGGGTCTGCATTCCATAAACCACCCCACCCTGCTGTGCCCACCCAGCCTTCTGGTCAACATCCCATTGAACCATGTCTTCCCCTCCCCAGGCTGGCCATCTGCCTCCCTGTCACAAGGTGTACACTTAGAGGAAGAGATCGTAGCATGCAAAGGTATGAGTGACAGGAAGCAATCATCCTGGAACCTGCAGCACCCCAGCCCCAGACTTCCCAGGGGGACCAACAGCTGGAAAGCCAGGAGCAGATCCTCCCAGAGAGAGTGCATCCAATGCCCTCTCTAGGGTCTGACATTACCCAATGACATCACCCACTGCCCTGGTAGAGAGAAAGAACTGCAAGGAGAACTACAAGGCACCTCTCATCCTGACCACAGCTACCTCTGCTGTAGCCAGTGCCCAGCCTTGCAAAGTTTATAGAGGATTGGAGTTCCCCTCTGGCTAGACCCCCAGACTTCAGAGACAGCACCCAAACTCTAGAGAAGCCACTCTACACACATGGTGACTATGAATATTTAAGGCACACACTGATAAGGGTCACAAAGCCTACCACTCCAGGGACTTCACAGTTCAAGGGTAAAATGCCTGATCTTCAAGCTGGGAAATGTCAGCCCAGGCCCCTCTGAGTGGTTCCTCTCCAGGCTGGACCTCTGACCTGCTCCAGTGGGGCTGCTGCTGGAAGCTGCTTCGTGTTCTGCCTTCTGCTCCCCAACAGACCTACTCTCAATGGCCCCACTCCTATGCTGCCTGCCTGCCCACCTCTCTGGGACTGACCTTACTGGAAGCCGGTAGCCTGCTCTGCTCAGGAAGCTCCTGGTTCAGACCTCAGCCTAGGTAGGACTCAGTCTAGTCCCAAAGGGGCATCTGAAGCAGAAATGCTTGTTCAATCTGCCATCCGGGTGAGTAAGGCTGAGGGTTTGAAGCACACAGCAGGTCTGCTCCAAGGTCCCATGAACACATCTGAGATAAGATGGGGGCTCGTGCACCCCCAGGGGTGCCCTTGGTTCCACATTCACAGTGTGTTGAGAAGGTGGGGGGCAAATGCGAGATCACACTGGCACCTGAGAGAACTCAAGAGGGCTGATCCGGAAGGCATATGTGCTCCACACAGAGCAGGGGGATGCGGCAGGCAAGGGGAGAGTTAGGGAACCCACTCGGAGGTACAGGGAAATACATATCCTCAGAGGAACGTGCTAAGTAGATACTTCCTGAGTCCAGGCCAAAAAGCCAAATGATTTCTCAAGCCTGTAGTGAAAGTGAGTTAGAACAAAGAGGAAATCAAATGCTGCAGTCGTCGAGTTGGTGGAGATCATAACCCAGGTATAAGGGAAGGCTATAAACTGAGAATCAAGATAAGTGAGTGAAAGGCAGGATGAGGTGGGCAAGGGCTGCACGGCAGAGGTGTGCAGGGGATAGGCTGACAGCTGCCTACCACCTGGCAAGACAGACTGGGAGAAGGAGCATCCTGGGCTGGGTAAAGGTGAGTGCATGGTAGATCTGGGCACTCTGGGTCCTCTGACAGAAGAAGTCTTGGAATATGATTTATGAGAGCTCCAGGAGAAAGGCCATTTGGGACAGTCATACCCTGTACAGTGGGACAGTCATACCCTGCCTGCATCATCTAGAGCTAGGGCTATTGTGGTTGGCACCTCCAGAAAGGAGGGAGGGTTTTGCACTTCTGCTGCAGGTAACCAATGGCCCAACCTGACAGAGATAGCAACCTCTCCTGGACAGCCCTGGGCATTAAATGCAGCCACCTCTCCTTCTAGAAGGTGAGCCTCAGAGCCAAGAAACAAAGATCCTGTAGTTCTGGCTGCTCTGTGTTTGCTCACACAATACCCACCATTCAAAAGTGGCATTAGTGTGCACACAGGGACCTCACCCCAGAGAGCAGAGAGTGTCAGGGAAGCTAAGCCACTGGGACAGGCCAAGAACTGCAAAAACTTTCAGAAAAACCATGAGATTCCATTGCTGGTTACCTGGTACCAGGTGGAAACAACTCCTTCAGTCTAGATTTCATCTAGACACTGCTTAGGGTGTGACTGTCCCAAATGGTACCTAGAGGTTGGGAGGAAGGAGATAGAAGCGGAGGTGGGCGGCAGTGCCACATGCTGTGGGTTAGCAGGATTTTCTGGGTAGCAGCAAGCTGTGTTCTCCTCACAGGCAAACTTCTCTGAGGCTCTGTCTCTTCACCAGCAGAGCATCACATAGACATTGCCTGCTACTTCTTAAGCGCATTAGCAAGGCCATCCATTCATTCATCTGCTTAAAGAAACACTCCTTGAGCACATTTTTTACACTCACAGCTGGCAGGTGAGAGGGGACACCACTCAGATGTAGAGCAGTTGATCAGTACTGATCCAAAAAAGTAGTCCAAACAACTCGGGGCCAAGGGGCACCCACCTTGACACAAGACTGCGATCTCCACTTAGATATAAGCACCATCAAAGCCAGCTCAAGTCAATTTCGTGAGCAATTTTGATGTGTTTGTGATGGATGCACAAAGACAGAGTTGCTATCATCTAAATCTATATTAGTTAGGGTTTGCTAAAGGAATAGATTTAATATACACGTGTGTGTGTGTGTACAACAGAGCTATTCACTAGGTGTACAGAATCAGAAATGGAAGAGTCCTAGTGGCCATCTGCAGAATCAGAGGTGGGAGAATGCAAAATGACTGTCTGTGTATTCAAGAGCTGGAGGATCCAGTTGAAACTAAAAGCCCTGAATCTCGCTGCAGAATCCAGTGCAAGTCCATTTCAGAAAGCTAAAGGGTCTCTGCTGGAAGGATGAAGAATCTGCAATGAAAGCCTAAAGAAATTGGAGGCCATTATAGGAGATTCCCTTCTTTCCCTTTTTATCCCACCCAGGATACAAGCCTACTGGTTGATACCATCCACATCCTAGGTTGGTCTTCCCATCTCAGTGTGTAGCCTACATGTGCATCATTCACAGACACCTTCAGAGCTTTACTAATCTGTTAGACAGCTCTTACTCAAGGCAAGTTGACATTACCAATTACAATCCACTCCTTGTCAACTTGACAAGACACATCTCATTAAACTATATTTAAATCTCCAAATAATTACCAAATTTGCAATTACACCTAACATGATACAGCTACCCTATGTACAAAAGGAAACACATTCATTCCTTCCCCAGAATAGAAGGCAAAGTTTTACTTTGAGGGATGTTTATTTTTATCCTAACATTACAAAACTTAAAAAGTTACATATTTAACAACACTTAAGAACTGACATTGTCTACCTACATTATGTTACTAAGAAAGAAATAATACATAGGCTTAATATATGCACACACATATTATTAACAAGACAGGAAAGACAAACTCATGACAACTATATGATAGGTTTTTTCGGCACAGAAAGAAATAAAACAGAATAAAACGCCTTTATTGTGGGCATGGAGAAGACCACAGTGGGAAGGGGTGTGGGGAACATGGAGCTTCTGAGGAGCCTGGCTGGATGAACAATGGTTATAGAGGGCCAGGCTGGAGGCGGGGTATCGGGGGTGGACCAGCTGACGTGGCAGGCCAGCATTGGGTGGAAGTGTGGGAAAATGAAATAAGATACTACAAAAGGGGAGTAGGAAGTCGTGATTTGACTCAGAGGAAGAAGGGTGGGGCTTAGCCCATGGCCTCTAGTGGCCAGTGCCATATTGGCTCGGGGGCATACTGGTCAGTGCCATGGCACATAGCCTCCAGTGCACGGCACCACAGCGACTCTAAAGGAATTATAGAAAGCCCCAAAGGATAGACTGGCACCTTGGAACCTTCATGCCTGCAGGGACTCCAATAACAGGTGAGATATCGGCGCTCGCGACCAGATCACCGAGTGGGGGAGGAGATCCATCCCTATACCTGCAGGGAACCCTGGGAGGGTGGGGGAGCAGTCTTACACACCTCACCCAGGTCACTAGGTAGGGAGTATCTAACCAATATCTCTACAGCCTTTTAAGCGGAACTCTCAGCAGAAAGCTTAAGGGACATTCTCCCAAAG